>JBBPKT010000165.1:0-33288 GCA_038089395.1 Pulveroboletus frians
GGGGTATCCTGAGCTCGTCGAGTTCGCAGATTGGATGCGGTCCAAAAGGCGGGCGGCTTGTGTGCTCTTTCCAGACCTGTCCAGACCTTCGATGACGATGAATGCACCACGGGCGGGATGAGACATAACTGATGAGGCAGGGTGTTGTATTAGAATGACTGCCGACGTTGGGGGAACGCCGCACCTCTTATAGGACTTCCTGAGGTGACGGCGACCAACCTCCACATAGTTACTAAAACGCGCGACAGCCACTATGGTCGCAGGAGACGTAGATAAATTCAACATCATGGACGACTCGATCCGTCGATAAATGCGCACCGAGTACTCCAATAAGGAGGTTCTTTCGTTGCCGGTCGGACAGCAACTTCGTTTGACAGCAGCCGGACAATTGGCGTGAACAGCGTCTTTTTAAACGGATGCATTTTACTCGAGAGTCGAGGTGAGGTTGGGCGTTCCCGTGAGTGCTTGCAAGTCACGTTCAGCAGCGAGTTGTGCGCTGACGACACGGTCAGACACTCAGACGAGCTACAGGACCGCAGATCCGTAAGTGTTTTCGTTGTTACTGAATCCCTTTCTCCCGCTTCAATGCTCCTCCCACAAAAGCCAGGGTTACGGCGTCGTCGTCGTGTGTTCCGAGAACCCTGCTTTCCAAGTTGGGGATTGCTTGCACGGTTCCTACCGTGAGTTAAACAACTCGTTCCGGGGCTCGAGTTAACCTCAATCCATATCATTCAAGGAGTACTCGACTACTCGACTCAAACCAGCACAGAGGGCTTCGGCAAGATAGATAACAAATTATGGTCTCCCTTTGAGTGTCTTTGTGGGTCTAACCGAGATGACTGGTAAGTTGCTTAGATCGCTGTTCACAACACACAGCGACAGGCTCATGCTCTCTACAGGCCCGCATATGTTGGCTGGAAAAAGTATTCCCATGCAAGGAAGGTGAACTTGTTTTTCGCTCGCTTCGTCGTGCTTGCTCGCTTACATGGCGTATTGTGTAGGGTAAAGTAGCATTTGCAACCAGCGGAGCCGGCGCAGTTGGATCGTATACATCATTCCGACATGGTCTCCGGGAGATCCACTCTTTCTTCTTTTAAGCTTGTCATTCAGCTTGCCAAGAGGGACGGTATGAAGGTCATTGCATCTGCTGGCTCGGACAACAAGGTTCAGTCCTTGACAGAAGAAGGTCCGACTGACATGTATGCCGTGCTTGTGTTCCAGAGTGCTGTAGGTTCGTTGACGGTCTTGTACATAGCTACTGGGATGACATGGGCGGCGAAGCTCCCAAAGCTGCACTGAACGCAGGGGAAAGCAGGCCTGATTCATTGTGAGTTTGGTGCCAACTATTTTCGCTCTCCCTGTACTCACGCCTTGCAGGAATGCAGCATGATATTTCTACCCGATCTGGGTATGTCCTTCCTTTTCATTCGATGTTTGATTCGTGACTCGCCAATTGGCCACCCGTGTGATAGAAATCTCGTTGTAAAAATCTCACTCAACGGGTTCCTCACTGCCTGCCTTATTCCAAGGTATCAGAGATTTTTAAGGAGGAAGTGCCTACTTTGCTGGCATCGAAGGAGCTGACTTACAGGGGGCATGTGACGAGGGGTTGGAGAATGCAGAGGCAACATTCAGCCGCTTCCTCGACGGTGCGTTGATTGGAAAGAGCATCGTGGTCATGGCAGGCGATACGTTCCTCATGTTGGAATTTCACTGGTGACCCGCACCTATGTATCATTCCGCGCTGTAGTATTTACCTCAGTGAATTACTGAGGTACTATTAGCTTGAATACACAATTGTACACCTCTCGCCATATGTACAGCACACAGCTGTCATAGGTATCATGACTCGCACACACTGTACATACATTGCATAGGACGTTTATGGTACATTAATCTTCCGTCACGACGGCATGCGGTTTTCGTGTCTTGCTCATGCTGAAACTCGTGGTAGGCTATGGTGAATGCCAAAGAATCCGATAGGCAAGACGAGTTCGAGCCGGCAAAAAGAAAGGCGTCAAGTGGTACTTGCAGCGATCAACTGCTCTAGTCTCTCCGCATCCATTCCTGGAACTCTGGGTACAATCCTGTGACAAAACGGAAGTGGATGTCTATGTGACAGAAATTAGCACCACATGGACCAAGAAACAAGGCAATCTGTCGTGCATCACTTACGCTGAGAGCCCGCTTGAGAATTTCGGTTCCACTGGAACTTCCATCCCGTTCTCGTCCAAGGGTTTCAATATTCTGAACACTGCAAGGACCTTGGCGATCACCGACCATACTGACATGTCTGCAAAGTGTCTCCCAACACAAATCCTTCGTCCAAAACCAAATGTGATATGGTTGATGTCATTAGGTTTAAGAGAACCATCATCATTGAGGAATCGCTCGGGTATGAAAGCATGTGAATTGGGGTATCTAGATTCGTCGTGTGCCATTGACCTAGTCAAGGGTTGAAGCAATCACTGAGATTTGTGAGAGAAGGAACTATAGTCACGCACCAAACGTTTACTATGACTATAGCACCTGGGGCCAGCGGCATCAATAAGCATTCGGCCACACAAAAAAAGGTTCATTATTCACCTTTTGGAATGTGTAATCCATCATACACATCATCGTCTACCGCAGCATGTGGAATCGCTACATTATTCAAGTTACCAATAAGGCTTAGCAAAAGGATAACATCACTCACACAGAGGGAGGACGGGACAGCATCTGAGCACCTCCCAAAAAATAGCATCTACAAAAGGTAACAGAGGTCGATCTTCTATTCCCGGCAGTCTGTTCTTTCCCACCACAGTGTCGATTTGTGCTTGAGCCTTATCTTGCGCTACAGGGTTTAACACCATCATTAAAAAGAATGCCATCAGGACACCGCTGGACTGCTGAAATTGTTCGCAATCATCATTACTACAGGATCGATTGTCACATACGGTCTCTGATGCAGCTAATAGGTTAGATAGCACACCCATCAGAATATCACCTTGCGATGTGAGCAATTGTCTTACCTACAAGGGCACTCCCAGATACCCTTTTGAGGTCTTCTATCCATGTTTCCTCATGCAAGGCTCCGTTCTCTTTGATATCTCCCAGTGCGTCACGAACCAGTGATGGTGCACTGCTACTGCACGCCTAGTACATATGGTTATTTAATGTGCGTACAAGGCAAGGGACCAGATGACTATACCAGTCTTTGAAGAGAGTACTGGAATGGCTGTTCAAGATACCGTTTCGAAAGTGTGAGTGCGAGTGCCATCTGCCTCTTAAATGACATGCCAGGAAACCACGATGGGAGATGGTGCACTTTCAATAAATTCATTTCGTAAATTGGGTCGAATATGCAACAGAAAGCGGCACTGATTTACTCACACAGTGGGGCAGCGCCAAGAATGATGCTAATATCAGGCCGGACAGCAAGTGAAACAATTTCCAACACGTCTGCTAAAATGTCAACAAGTTCATCCTTCCGGGATGCTGGGTCATAATCATATGTGCTGTTCAAAATAACCGATGCTGCGTATCTGGACGGAGAACAGAGTTGTATTCACTACAATCAGTATTCATGCTTATACACTCACTCGAACACATGGTCGCCAAGTCGTTCGGGGTTACTCAATAATTGCTGAAGGAGATTACCTGTTTTGCGGTGTTGAAGGGGCAGAAATCTGGGCACCGCATTAGCCCGAAACGTTTGGTGGAAAAGCCGCCTGTGAAGCCGCCACTGGTTGCCGTAAGGCAATAGAGCGGAATGAAAGTCAACCCCGCACCTTGAATAGTGGATTGAGACCAGTACCATGATGATAAGAAATAGAGAACCGACATTTCAGCAGTGACAACGCATGGGCGGTTTGAGTAATTCTTGGCCCGTTTCTCGAGCAGGTCTTTGGCAATCTTTTCCGAATTGATGATGATGACATCATTTCCGAACTGTCGCACGTAAACTATGTCACCTGCTGATGGGCTTGTATAAATCACGTGGAGCCAGACACTATGACACACCGTATGTTCTTGCCCACTTGGTGTATGTTATCCATGGAGCGCTTGTATTGATTCCGATAATGCTGCCAACCAACGGTAACCCAGGAGGCCCAGGGGGTAATTGGCGAGGAGTCCGACTCCTGAAAGCTCGTTGTCCAAAGTATAGAATCACGACACACCCGAAACTCAAACCGACTGTAACTGTCCAGGGAGACATTATGTGGGGGGCAGAGTCACAAGCTCAGAAAAAGTCGAACAACCCGAGAGTCCCCCCCCCAAGTAGAATCTTTGGAAGAACTGCGGAAGTAATTACAAGGGTGTCCCAACTTTATATTGATCGGTTAGTACTACTACCAGCGAGATTAGTGACCTTGGCAGGTTGAGGGGGCAAAGTCATTGTCTGACAGCCAGATCGTGGGTTGCCTTGTGACACACTTACACACAACACCATATGACTGCGGAAACTCGCTTAGATCTTCTGACAACCAAGACTGCTAAGTGAAGAAATATGAACAGAGGACCCAAATAGTGGGATGCTAAGGCCTGGACCTGACGAATCTTATTTGGCACATTGCAACGGTAATAACTAAATAAAATAAGGGCGAGTGGTGACAGTATTATGACAGCGAGTTACAAACATCTTGGCAGCGTCATGGACACATGATACAGCCGCTCCAACTTTCTGACTCTGCAAGCGTTTGTTTCATGTGCAGGTGAATGACTGTACCCATCATATCTCGGGCCTATTGCCACCGACCGTGGCTTCGACTACCTTTCCGGGAAGCCAGACTGAGATCTGAGGTATGTTTTACACAACCGGTGGCGCATCCACGATGTCTCAGCAGAATGCTGTCGATGCGTATTACGGATGTTGCTAATGTTGTTCGCGTTCGCTGTTGTTTTTTTGCTCGAAAAAGAACCCTTCCAAGACTGGCACATGAATGTCCCTATCCCACTTGGTGCGAAGCAGTATTTCGTGCAGATACTATTTTCTACTGAATCATCGAGTCGGACTGTTACTTTGTCTTTTTCGTTCCTCATTCCTACACGATATGGTACGTCTTGAGGATGTCGACACTGTAACCGCAACCACTGTTGCATAGTTTTCCCATATGGACGTCCTAGACGTTTTTGAATTCGGTATTCATAGCCCGTCGCACAAGTGTATAGTTTATGATGGCGAAGCTGGTTCATAGTTCGGAGCCTCACGCCAGCACTCACAGGCCACTAATATTACCCGCTACACTCTCGACCGCACTCTTGAGGTGATGGGCCTCCTGCACCACACTGTCGTTTTCGTCTTCGGCACACTCCGCAATGAACGTCGCCGTTTCGCTCACGAATCCTGTTCCGTAGCGAGGGGGTGTGGGAGGGACACAAGTTGAGTCAGGACCGTGTCCGCGACGGATCAACAGAGCGACGTACCTATCAACTTACCACCCTCGGCTTTCCACATCTCTGTCGCACATGCCAACGCCGATATACGCACACGCGCGTCCTCGGAACGCGTGTGCATGAGGAGATCAAGGTTGAGGCGCTTGAGAAGATCAGAGGACGTGCTCGGAACGAGTGCGAGCATGGAAAGCAGACAGGAAGCCAAACATTCCCGCGGCGTGTTGGGTTGTTGTGTCTCCGAGGGAGAAGCCATCACCGGGGTGGGCAAGTGCACAGCAAGAGGTACCTGGGCCAGCACGTGTGGAACGAGCGCGGATAACTTGTCTTCGCGCCAGAAAACTGGAAAAAAAAAAGGGGGGGCGGGGTTAGGCTGAAGTTGGGACCAATTTACTACCTAGCGATCGTACCTCCGTCATCAGCTTCAAGAGACCTTGTCAACACGGCGATGACACCCGACCATAACGCCACGTCCGTCGGAGTGGTGGCTTTTGTCGAGGAAGAGGTGCCGAGGGACTGTATAACCTCGATGAGAGGACGCAGCAACGTGGACATGTAGGGATTCATCAGCCCCTGTGGGCAATCAGCCGGACGATCAACATGCTGCAGATCATGTTCATACGACATACCTTGAAGTAGTCGAGGAGGACAGTATACACGTGGCAAAAGGTAATCCTCCTCTCGTCTGTGGCTATAGTGGGCCAAAGAAGGATCCATTATCCCCTGAACGGCGATCGACTCTGAGACAGACGCACCTTGTTCGTCTACAAATGCCCAGTCATGCATACGTCGGAACAGAGGTTTGAATGCATTATCATTGAGCTTCACAACGAGCTCTGTGAAAGCCGATATCACATGAGGTTCGCTCTGCCAGGAAGTTCACCGAGTTAGCTTTGCACGATTCTCTAAATGTCCTTCATGAAAACGCTGACCTTGGTGAAACCAAACACCAGCTTCATGTCCAACGCTTCCATAAAGATCTTGAATATCGGACGTACATTGTCCAGAACTTCGGTTCGGGGGGCAGCGTGCAGTGCCCTCTTGAGCAACACAAAGTAGCCAATCACGCCGTGGACGTCCTCCTAATGCGCGGTCTCGTCATCGGGTCCCGTTAATCCGCCAACCATGCTCCATACCTTTGTCTGGGCCTTATTCACATTGGGCCAAAGCTCGTGTAACACAGGCAGCAACACCTCGGCCGACGTTCGTTTCGAAATCGCTTTCGTCAGTCCGGTGAGGGGGTTGTGTTGTGTGGTCAACGTGGCACTGTAGCCGATGTAGAGCATCGCTATCTCGGTCAGTTCTTTTGTCCCGTAGAAGGCAGGTAAAGACGACAATAGGCTCTGAAGAGTCGCAAGAACAGCTTCCTCTATACCAACAAGCTCTAAAGATTCAGTCAGCAACAAGCTCGATCCAGGCATGTCACAGGACGTACGTGTCTTCCCTTTGAGACCTTCACGGAGGATCAATATACATTCCTGAACGATATCCCTAAAGTGGGGGATGATCCGCGGCCCAAGGACAGTGCTTACCAAACCATATCAGACTCGCGTGGCAGAGTACGAAGGAACGATGAGACGACTTACACGTAGCATGACAAAACCAATACCCCCGCCGCAGCAGATGTCCGCGATCGCACCACCTTGAGAATGTGTGGCAGGGTAGAGATGAAGGTCGCCTCTTCTCCCTTGCAACACGTGGATCCCAATGCTTTTAACGCTACGAGCGCGGATTCGACCAAGGCGCCGGCAGATTGACGTTTGATGATGTCCCGGACGAGGCCGATAAGCTCGATGACCGTCGCTTGACACTCTTCGCGCAACTTCTCGGCGACCAGTGGGATTCTAGTGGAAACGACCTCAAGCGCCCCTGCTTTGATCTAGCACGAGTACCGTCCATCCACATTAGTTAAGCGAGGGTGTAGAAAGGAAGAAAACGTACCCTAGTATCTTCTGATGTCAGCATGACGCAACCTGCGACTAGGAATTCCCTGGCAGGGATGACGTTCAGGATGCGGTCGATAGCAGTCTGAGCCACAGCGATAATCGCGGCCAAGTCGCCTTCCGGAGCGTGACCCACTGGAGGCGTGGCGAGATCCAACAAATGAGCGATAATATCGGTGGTGCTACCGCCCTCTTCACAGCCGGACGCATCTGCTTCCGATGGTGTCAAGGACGTGCTCACGAATAGCATCAGCGCCTGTATGCGGCGTTTCAACACGGCAGAGGCAGACGCCGAGTGTTCCCCGTCCCTACGACATGAACTCAATAAGCATGGTGAAGAAGCAAAAAAGAGGCATTTAATATTTACCGAGGATGGTCCAAAAAGGCAGACTCAGCACGCTCAGGTGTTATAAGCTGGGATCTAAGCCGTAAGCACTCTTGCAATACTTCCGTGAGTACCTGCAGCACACCATGAATCCCCTCTGCGTGAATCGAATGTGAATACTCACGAATAGTTGTCGTGGGCGGTGAAAATGACGCAGTAGCGACGTAGGGAGGGTGAGCGTATTTTGCGCTTCTTCCGGGGTTTGGCGGCTCACACGATTGGTCACCTTGTCTACCAGGAGCATGCAGACCGGAGCCAAGAACGTCTTTGCGTCGAGAGCTTCTATGAGGTGCACGAAAAAGCTGGTTTCATAAGTGAGTAGAAGATTCACTTTTTTTTGAGAAAAGACGAAGACACACTTTTGTCGCCGATGTCGGGGGACGTGGTTTGATGCGTCCGTAAATATGCGCAGAAAATCTCTCGCCCCAATGTACAAGTCGAGGCCATCCAAGTGTTTTGTTTTCAAGGACGACACCATCACCGGCACAATGTTATCGACGGTCTGCGCCAGATCTTTGAGAAAGCTTCTGGGGAACAGACAGACAAGAACCCACATTCTGGATAACCTTGAAGCTGTACGAATCATCTCTATGGAAGACGTTGGACCCCATGAATGTGAAGATGGGCATAATGTTATGAAGGACGGAGTCAGGGCTGAGTCGGGCCAAGCTTGCCATCAAGAGCAGAGCCTCGTTGAATGTTTGAGGATTATCGGTAACTGCCAAACTAGACTTATAATCTGATGAATGAAAAAGATGCAGTCTAACTAACCTCTGATGAGTTCAACCAAAACATCCAAGCGAATGGGACTTGCTAAGGGCTCCTGATATCATATTAGATAATGTAGGCCACATGAGGAAAATATTCACCGTGATTCTACTCGCACTCTTTTCTATCGCAGCCATCAACATTTGACAGACGTAGCTCGTGTCTGAAGGCCCCCAAAGGTCGGAGCGTACGATTTTGTTCAATGTCTCCAATAGGCTAGATATCAAGTCCAAAGATGCGGGAATCGTCGTCGTTCCAAGTACTTCGGCTAGCAAACTCAACGGTTGGAGAGTGCTAACTTCGAAGGTATTCGGTATTCTAGAGAGATGAGGTCGTCGGTTCAGACGCCTGAACAATCATAATGGTTACATACGGGTCCAACTTGGCGCGCTTCTTTACAGGTGACTCGCCCTCAGCCTGGTTCGGTCGAAGTTGTAAGAGGAGATGGGTGATCAACGCAGCATCTTTGAGAAGCTTCCCGAGGAGCGTTCGCGATGCCAAGTACTGAAGTGCGATGGATGAGCAACCACATAGGTACCCAACGAGCATTTACTCACTACCTCGCCGCCTTCACTGCCCGCTTGTAACAGGACCATGCAAATATCTGCGCGTCTCTCGAGGTCGAGGTCCGTAAAGAGTCTTTGCTCAAGGGCGTTCGCGTAGAGCTCCCGCGCGGACGCATTCGAGTCTGTCAAACGCCTGATCAGCACAACAATCAACATCGGTAAAATCAAACAAACTGGAACGGAAATAAAATTGGAGTCCTGAGAGAAACACGGGCCATGTTTCGGCGTTGTCTCGACTCCCGAGATCCGATGAGGAGATGCTAAGGAAGCCTGCGACAACGAGCGATACATATGCTTCAATTGACGTTCCAAATACCTCCATGATGGGCGCAGGGTCTTGCATCAGGCCCTTCATAACTGGGAGTAACATATGGGATTTGGAAAAATCAGCGACACTCTCGATGGAACGGAGTAGTGCGATGCGAGCAGATGGGAAGGGGTGGCTAATGGTATGCGAGAGCAAGAAGCACAAGACCCGACGCCTATATCTACACATAACTGTCAGTAACGAACGAAAAATGTGTTTTAATCCTCCCTCATACTTTGCATTCGAAGTTTGAAAGTGCTTTTGATGGAATACTTGGATGTAGTCCGCATCTTGGATTAACTGCTCCCGGTTGTTCATAAGAGCTCTCACATATGTAGAAAGACCCTTGGTGTCAATGTATTGCAATTGAGCTGTCCCAGATTTGTGACCAATTCTCCACAGCATAACCCGAGGAGACTTACAGGAAGCTGAGCCATATAACGTGTCCAAGCCATATACATGCTCTTTTCCAGAGGTATCGCCAAGAAGTGAAATACTCTCAAGGATCAAAGCACGGTCCCGCTTGTCACTCGATGCATCCAACAGGACAGCGATCAACGACGGAAGTACTGTCTGGAAATCGATGACGCTCGCATCAGATTGGCCACGCATGAATGCGAGAACATGTAAAAGGGCATGCGTCCTGACTCTTTGCAAAGAGGGAGATGATGAGAAAAGAGTACCGAGAAGAAAAGCCAACGAGTTTTCTCTAAGGTTGAGGAACAGCGCTTGTAAAATGGACGTTGAAGACGGGTTGGGTACGACACTAGCGGAAGCGGAAGCGAGGGCGTATAGTTCTTGCATCAGGGATACATAGCATTGACACGGATCACTAGGAATCCGATCACCCTTTGGTGCATTAGAACGGCTGGGCGGTACCATGAAACACGGGGCACATACGGAAGGAATCACTGAAATCCAGGCTGGCAGGAAGCTGCGAGGAACGGGAAGAGCCGGGATCAAGACGAGGACTGAAGTTTGCAAAGCACGGATCGTGTTTCGTCCTCCGGGTTTGGTGATCACCTTCATGCCTATGTCGGATATATCCGATGCCTTGTGCTATCGTGAGCACCAAGCCACCCAACGAGACAAGCATAACTGGACAAACCTCCAGGCTCAGGTCGTCGCCTGCTTCCAGCGAGGTCAGGCGCATGGCGCGTATGAAACGATGGGCCAACATGATTTGTTGATCCCCCGAGGATCGCATCAAGAGCGCGCGGCAGATTAGATACGCCAGTGCTCGAGCATGCGAAACAGGATCACATAGTTTGGACATTAAAACACTAATGTCTTGGGTGTTGATGCCCGTGGCAAGGATGTTCTCTAGGAAAGACCGCAAATTTCAAGTCTCTGTGTACAACTAATTGAGGACTACTCACCTGCTATCTTGTCAGCCACACCTAGGTTAGCCTCGCATACCTTTTCGCTGCTTCCACCGACGTCACTCTCATCGGTCTCCGAGACCTCTTTACCCAATAACGTTCGATCCCATATAGTCACACAATCCCGCAACCATCCTGTCTGGAAGCCACCGCCTTCCTTGATAGCTTGCCACACACTACGCGTTGTCCTGAACTTTGCCTTTGAGGCTAGTAAAAACGGGAAAAGCGCAGTTTGCTGGGTGGCAGAGGTGATGTCAGGGTGCGCTTTGACGAACGGTCCTGCAAGGAATGCTGTATGCGCACGTAAAACTGCCCGAGGGGGGAGTGTGGGGAATAGCTGCGAGGTAATGATATCCAATAGTTGCTGAGGTGACGAAGTCGGAGCAATCGTTGAAAGGAATAAATCAGGCGATGCATAGAGCGCTTGCAATACTTCCGCATGGGTATCGTAGACACGACCGAGCAGCGCTGATCGGACAGATGCCTAGCACACTCTCAGCTAAGGTCAAAAACCAAGTAGAAAACACGAACCAAATCCGGAGCGGACAAATTGTCCCGTGCAATTTTCAACGTCGAGTACATTCTCTCCACTGCCATTGCACGCGCATCCTTGGATGCACTCGCAGAAGCAACTACGATTTCGTTCACGTCGCCGGATTCGGCCAGTGGATGGGTCTAGAGTGTCGTACCGTCTCAGTTTGAAAATACCAGTCAACAAGGCCGTACCCACCAGAGAAAACGATGTCAAGAGTTCGTTTACCATTTTTCTGCGTTCTTTCTTGCCCTCGTTCGATTCTGAAGACTTCACGCTGGCGTCGGAAAGCACGTCATCTGCGACGCCTCTCAAAAGCTCGAGATGGCGTTGATGGAGGAGGGACAGCAGTGTCCGTGCGACGCGAATCGACTTTTCTCTTATCTCAACTCCGGATGCTCCAAGGTGGTCGGCATTGTGTGACAGTGTAGCAAGGTGGATTAGAATGCGGGAGAGTTCTTTGATGACTACTGGGGCAGGATTTGGAGCATTTATCAAAGTAGAAAACATTGACGAAACTCGAAAGTCGTGGATGCTACCCAAAAGATGAGGTCATTGCGACATGGCAGAGGACACGTATCTACACACCGTTCACCCAAGGCCCGAAGAAGTGGAAGGATGAAATATTGCGCACCGACGATCGCCATGACTTTTCCCAATTCATCAGGGAACCCACTATGCGAATCAGGCTTATTCGATAATGACCCGAAACAACATATAGATGAACATACGGCATCTTTGAACACAGATAACTTGCATTGGGGGGAAATTCGTGAACATTTTCTTGCGATGAACAGATCGCCACAGCAGTCTTGATAAAATGAGCAGTGGATACAGAACCCTTGCCTTCTCCTCGAACTCCGCGCACTTGAGGTGCCATTGCACCAATAATGGTAGATAAAGCTACAGATTTCAGATTCACCCTCCGCGAGAGAGTGCATAGAAGAACAAAACTTCCGAGCTAGTGAATGAATGGGCTAGGTAAAATGGAAAGAATAAGTGGTCGGAAAACTCACCACAACATTGGCATCTTTCTGCGAAGCCTGGAGGGGAGTAAGCAAAGAGGGTAGAATGAATGCAAGAATGCCATCGTCGAGAAGTGGCGCAGTAGAGATGTAGTCGTGCATTGTAGCAGTATGAAACGCAAGTAGAGTGCGATGTGAATGCGAGCCTGAGGTAACGATGAGTAAAAGAGGACGGATGACGAACAAGGACGGTATACATTTGACTGCGATGGGCAAAAGGTTGGCGACGAAACGTGCGGCCTCTGTATCTGATACCATAGCCTTGACTAAAGCGGCACGTGCAAGGGGCTTTGCCGCTGATTTGAAGGGTAATAAAAATGAAAAAGGCGAGTTCGACCTACGAGACCATCAGTATAGCATGACGATTCGCTCATGAGGTGCGTACGGAACGAGCAATATTGAAAGCATTTTGACAAAGTGCGGAGATTCGTGGTACGGTATGAACAAAGCGAGGAGAGCAGGTACATTGAATTCGTTGATTCTGTGGACATCGTAAACCAGTGAACCCTGCGAGACGAAGAGAAACTTACCTGAAGCGCCTCACGAGCCACTCTAACACTTTGCTTGTGGGTGCCTCCATCAACCAGGGTCCGAGAAGAGCCAAAAACGCGTTGATATGCTGATCGAGGTTAGCGTTGAGTTCTGGCGTTTGGAGTGTGCGATCGAGAGCTCTGGCTGCATCAGAGAACAAGGCCTGTTCGAAATCCACAACCAGAGGTGATCCATCTGGACCGAATTTTATAGATTTGGATGAGAGTACGGGGGAGAGGGAACGAAGATGGCTGAATGCGGTGGAAGCGAGCGCGTGTATCGAGTCGAGGTCATGAAGGTCAGCGTCTCTGCCAGCGAATAAATACGACTCAGTTTTCTTCCTTTTTGATCTGTCCTGTAGCAACGAGGACGCGTTCAGGGATAGCTGAACTGCGAGGGCGGACGTCATTTGCTGCTCGTCGTCCTCCCAAACCACATCTAGCACACGCAAATTTGTGCTGACATAACCCGTCGACACTCAACCACGATGGCGCGTGTGCCTCCGCTGGCCTCCAATGGCGTACTCACCATGACCGCGTCTATCACCATTGACGCACCGCGCGAGACAGTCTGGCAGGTCCTCATGGACTGGGGGTCATATCACCAATGGTACGTCCTCAACCTGCCTCATACGACGGCCCTGACACCGTACGATTTGCAGGAACCCGTTTGTGTATGTGTGATAATTAGGTTATGACCTCGTATCTGATGATGGGACAGTCGAAACCAGTGCCTCACGGATGCGTCCAGGAAGCCTCTTCCCGCGTCTCAACAAACCCCCCGCGCTGGGGCCCATTTGTACATGTACCCTGTGCATATTCCCCCCTCGTTCGACCCTCCCAGGATACTGCCCGCTAGCTCAGCACTCGAAGTGATAACGGTTCTCGATACCGACAACTACCGTTGTGCATGGGAGAACGTCGACTTCCCTTCCTGGCTTCTCGCCGCAGAGCGATGGCAGTGGCTGGTGGAGGTAGTGGAGGATGGACGGACGAAGACGCGCTATGAAACGATCGAAGTGTTTAGTGGCTGGTTGGCATATCTGATCCGACTTGCGATTGGAAGTCGGTTGCAGGCGGGCTTTACCGCCATGGCAGACGGTCTCAAACAGCGGGCAGAGATGTTGCATCGGGCCGACCTATAGCCGGAATGTCCCGTGACTAGCACAGCTTTGCTTACCTATTACCGGGATTTTCCGTGTCTTGCACAGCTTTGCTTACCCCGCCTCCACGTGCTGACTAATGCTAGACAATCCTGGCACAGCCACAGAGTCCGTGATCTAGAACCCCCCTCTAAGTGGACTATAAAACCCGACACTTCTTGGTGACACGCCCTTAACATCGTCCCGTCTTGTCATGCTTGCGTACAACCCCAGCCCCCGCATGTCCACCAACATCTCTGACCGCCTCCAGGACAACACCATACCCGTCTATGATGTTCGTGGCAGGCAGAAAATTTTCGTCGAGTCCGCCGTGCAGAGAAGAGAACGGATACAGTTTCTCAAGCAGAGAGAATGGGTTCGACGTGTCACAGAGTGGGTTAGGGAAACTAACGCGCGAAACGATTCGGTACGTCCCCAATCCCTACATCGAATTCCCCACTCCTGACACTTGTCTCAGCCAATGTTCGGTGATCTGGGCCGATCCTCTCTTCCTCTCTCAATCCAGGACGTTTCCATACGCTCTCAGGCGTCCGCCATCCCTTTCCCCTGTGTGGAGGAAGAGGAAGAGGAAGAACCATATGTTATCTACAGTTCATCTCCGAATTCCTCCCTCTCTTCCCTTTCCGAAGAAGTCACTCCGGTTCTTCCGCTCAGTAGTGGTCCATCTCCCTCGCTTGCACTCCCCGTTGCAGGCGTGCCCCAACCTGCCCAGAGAAGAGCACCCGGGCATCACCGAAGATGCAGCAGCGCCAGTCTTCGCGGTCACAACCGCAAGCAATCTCTCTCCAGTATATGCGAAGTACCTGAGGAAGACTAGACCCTCGTGCTCTTTTGCTACCCTTGCAACGTGCTCGGATCCGCCCGCATTTTGGAACGTCACTCGCCTTTCCGGCGCTCGTGTCACCTGGCAAGCTGGGTCCTAGTCAGGAACCTATCAACCCTTCGCTTCTCCCCCCCCTTCCGACGTGTGAACGTTGTCGGTGTTATTTCTGCCGTTGGCGATGCTGATTACTTTTGATTTTGTCTGCCGTAACTCGGAGTGTCCAGGGTGCTACCTGCTTCCCCTGGCGGCCTTGCCTGTTCCTCATACCTGTTCCACCCTTTATACCCACTCTTGCTCCGCCATCATCTGTACCACCTCCCATACACACGCTCATCACCAGCACAGAATTCGCCACCCTGAGTCCATATATGTATTCTACATCCTCCCGAATAGTTGATTGTACTGTATAGAATTCGTCGAAACTTTTTTTTATCTTGCAGATCGTAGAGCTTGTTCTGTCGCTGAGGTTTAAAAGTACTGTATGAATAAATCCCCCTAAACTTGTCCACGTTGTCTGTTCCGATATGAGGGTGAGGAAACGCGTTTGGATACGGAAATCAGCTCACGTGATGGTTCTGCGCACCCAGACCCGGCTCCGCTGACGTTGACCAGTTCACTCTCCTTGGCCAGCGATGAGTAACATGTCGAGTGGGCGTGGGCGAGGTGCCCGTAGAGGAGGACGTGGCCGAGGCGACCCAGCGGTTAGAGGGGCACACTCTCGTGGCGGTGGCATTTCCCGCGGCAACGTACGCGATGGGGGCGATTTCATCACGCAAGGCCCCCATCGTGCACTGCCCACCGTCGCGCGTGCAGCGCATAGAGGTGCCGCCACCAGGAGTTCCGGGCGTGGTCAGCCTGGAGGAGCGTCAGTTCTGTTTCCAACTCTTTCGCCCGCGGACGCTCGCTGACTTGAATGTCTTCGTTTGCCGCCCCAGCATTTTTATGCCGGATCAACCGATCACAGTTGATACACGCATTAAAAATGATTCCGACAGGGCTGCCGTTGCCCGTCTGCACAGATCTCACGCTAGCGGTGGCTCAGACACGGACTATCTTCCCCTCCGACCCGACTTTGGGTCGCAAGGGAGGGACATTTTACTTCGCACCAATTATTTTCCCGTTGACATTCAGGGAAGGATATACCGATACAGCGCCGCGATCACCCTCCCCGACAGGAAACTATCACGTTCTGTGAAACATGGTGTGTTCGAACTCGCGGAAAAGAAGGTGGAGTGGCAGCAGGCTGGCATGGTCGGCCACGTGGCACACGACAATGCGGAGAAACTTGTGTCGTCCATCTTGCTACCGCAACCCCTGACCATATGCGGTGCATATTACAGCAAGGAGGATCGCTCTCCTTCTGAAGGGATCAAATACACGCTCACGCTCACCTTTGAAGAAGAGGTGGACCAAGAAATTTTGAAGCAGTATGTTATTTTTGAATTTTACTCGGAATTCATTGGACCCTGTACACGTACAGGTGCCTCGCAGGCCGCCCCGTTGATTCTCAAGCGCTGCACAAGGTCCTTTCTGCCTTGAACCTTATCCTGACCGCGCCCACATCTCAGAAAAGGATAAAGATAGGTCGCGAGGACGAAAGCAAGAAGCATCCTGACCAAAGGCTTTTCTTCGACACCCCAGCACCTCAGGATATCAGAGGAGGGCTCGCAGTGCGGGAGGGATTTTATGTCTCCGTTCGGCCTGCTCATCAGCAACTCATGGTTAACGTGAATACATGCCATGCAGCATTTTACAAGCCCCAGAATTTTGTGGATGCACTGAAAGAATACCGTCGATTCGCCGGTAATGGGATAGGTGCTTTTGGAACTCACGTGCGAGTGAAGACCCAGCACAACAATCGTATCGTTATGATACAGGGTATCTCCAAGGAGAATGCTCGCCAGCACAAGATATTTATTCCCCCATTTGGAAAGATCACAATAGAGGAATATTACAAACGCAGTGAGGAACACCATCTGGAGTGGAATATGCTTGCTGACTACGCACAAAGAGCACTCTGTCCGGCTGGCTCACCCCGAACTTGAACTCCTCAAAGGACCCAGTGGCAGTCTCTACCCCCCTGAACTCTGCGACATCATCCCAGACCAGGGTTTCAAGGGGGAACTCAGCAACAGCGGACATGCCGCGGCGATGCTCAACGCAGCTTGTAAACCGCCCAAGGAGAACGCGGAAAAGATCACCCGCCAAGGCCTCGACAAGCTTGGTTTTCGGGATCCGAACCCATTACTGGAATCGTTCGGGGTTCACGTGGGCACGGAGATGGCCGTTGTGCCTGGACGTGTTCTAGACAAACCAGGACTAGCATACTCGTCTGGCGCATCCCCGATTATCAACGAACGTGCATCTTGGGATCTCCGCCACATAAAATTTGCTGTCGGTGCACGGCTGGACAAGTGGGCGGTGCTTGTGATCCAGGATGGTGGGCAACAAGATTTCGGAAACGTCGAAGACCGTGTGTTGCAGAATGTCTTGTCCGGGTTCCGCTCGATGTGCAACAAGTGCGGCATGAGTGTGCAGCCATTAGGGAAGGATGCCTGCACAGCGGTGCGATTGCCTCACCCAGGCAACGACTGGTTTCGAGAGAACGCGATCGGAGAAATAGAACAGGCCTTGGAGACCCTGGTACGACGAACCACACCGGAACTCGTTCTCGTCCTGTTGTCCCACGACGATAAAGTGATTTACAATGGCCTCAAGAGGCTCTGTGATGTCAAACTTGACATTGCTACCGTCTGTATGCAATCCGAAAAAGTCAGAAAACCATCGGGTCAGCATTACTTTGCAAACGTCGCACTGAAGGTCAACATGAAACTGGGTGGTATCAACCACACTTTGGATACGAACAGCGGGGCGTGGCTTAAGAGTACGTCGACGATGATAATGGGCATGGATGTGACACATCCTGCGAGGGGACTCTCTGCGGATGGAACACGTCAGTATATCTCTTCACATGTGCTTACGAGTACGAGTTGACCAAGGATATTCTGAACAGCATCTATTGTGGCAGTAGTTGCAAGCATCGACGGACACTTTGCGCAATATCCTGCAGCACTTGCCATCCGAAGCAGCAAGGTTGAGGTATCTAAGCCCCGCTCTTGTTCTAGGTCACTATCTGATGGCAGCGTGGTCTAGATCGCCCGCGACCAGGGCGGCGACGATGACGTGCTCAGGGACATGTTCATCAGTCGTTTTGAGCTATACAAGGCTCATAATAACGGGAAATTACCTAATCGCGTCATCATGTACCGTGATGGGGTCTCTGAGGTGTGTTACTAGTTTGGCGATAAGGGTCTATTCACACGAGTTACCTGCAGAGTCAGTTCATGCAAGTACGTCAGTATGAGCTGACACAAATGAAGAGGGCCTTTGAGCGCTTTGCGCCATACCAGCCAAAGCTCAGCATTATCGTCTGTGGCAAGAGACATAACACGCGTTTCTATCCCAACAGAGAGGAAGACGCGGCGCGTGATGGCAACCCGCTCCCGGGCACGGTCGTCGATCGTGGAGTCACGCCCGCGTACGAGTTTGATTTTTTCCTCCAAGGTTCTGTGCCTTTCTTCCTATACGAGTCATCGTCCTAACTGGAGAACCGTGACCCTGGTGACGTACAGCACATAGCGGTCTCAAAGGAACTACTCGGCCGACGCATTATTTCGTTATCCACGACGAAAATAAATTCAATGCAGACGACCTCCAACGCGTGACGAACGACCTGAGCTATATGTTCGCGCGTGCGACCAAGGCTGTCAGTCTCGTCTCCCCGGCGTACTGGGCAGACGTTGCTTGTGAGCGGGGACGGTGCTATCTGCATAAACTCTTGACGGGAGGTAAGGATGACGCCGTCACCAAGGATGATAATAAGAGCAAGAGGGACAAGAAACGGGCAGAGGATACCGTCTTCAGGAAAGCTGTAGAGATGTGGGGGAATGGTGTTTCCGGACCGAGACTCCGGAATACGATGTTCTACTTGTGAAAGATGGTTGGGACGTTGGTGCGCTGTTGTACTGTGATCTCTGTTGTTGTATGTAATTCTAACGTCGAAATCTGGGCCGATGGCTGTCCATGTACTTATATAGCACACTCAAGAAGGGCCCCTATTCTAATATCTGTGCTCCTTGATGCCCGTCGAGTTCAAAGGAAGTTGTCACTGCGGGGCCGTCCGCTTCGCCGTACAAAGCCACACTCCAATTCCCTACCAGGTGCGTCTTCTCCGCATTTTGACCCGAACTCGGGGGAGTGGGACCCACACTCCCTGGTATAGTTGTGTACTTGCTCCATCTGCCGCAAAGTCGGCGGTGTGGGCGGTTCAATCAACCTCGGTGCCAAGGCAGAGACGCTTCAGATTACCCAGGGTCAGGAACACATCCGGTGCGCTCTGCCCCTTTCACCCACTCTGCCATCCCTCCATTTTCCCCCTCACTTAGATGGGCCCATACTCAACGAATGACCGTTCCTTTCTCCCTCTTTTATCTACTTCCAGTGTTTACCGTGCTGTGCTTGACCGCGACACTCCCGAAGAGTCGGTCGCATCGTCCGAGCGCAACTTTTGCTCCCGCTGTTCCACCATGTTGTGGCTGTACGACGAAACATGGTACGTTTCTTCGCCAGGGGCAATTTTGGAACACCTGATGTCATGCTCTCTCACCGGCGCCGCATTCATGTTCTTCTTCGGGTAGGCCAGATCAGCTTCATCCGTTTGCTTCTGCAATCGATTCCCCGTCACTCGAGCCCCCAGAACAGCTGGTATGTTCGGTCCGATTCTCCCCCCTTCCCTGAAAGCAGTGGCCATCAAGAGGGGGAACTGAAACCGAAATAGGCTGACTGTTTCTTTCCCGGTTCCCGGGTCGACAGGTAGCAGTGAAAACAGATTCCAAGCCTGACTATGTGCGGCTCCCCGAAGGTCCGAAGCAGGTCTACAAGCGTTTTGGATGGGACTCGATCGAGAATTGGCACCGGAAACACGGGAAGTATGTACCTTAGAGAATGTGTGTATGTGATCTCCTTTCGGTATCGCCACGTCCTCACGACCGCGGCGTACATATTCATATTTCCTCGCTAACGCTTGCCTAGTCTGCATGACTGGCGGGATCAGGTCCGAACCACCCCTTGTGACGTGTTTTAAAACCCCCTGCCAATCACACGGGATAGGACATTCAGTTAGGAAGACAAAGGGAGGAAGTGTGGTATATGGAGGCTTTTGCTCTCTGCTTGCCAAGCTTACTCCTGCCCAAGTCCAATAGTCTCCCTGTGAAAACGGATTGTTACTGAATTGGACAGACTTTTGACAAACAATTAACTTGCTCGATAGCCAGTGTAAGCTTTTGCTCTAAACTCGCGTAGTCCTTGTACGGTGGCAAGAAAATGCAGTTGATGGAAGCTTGACTCCTCGGTAGCTGTGATGGACTACCAGATTTCTCAATTGTGAAACGCTTCGGGCCATCGAAGCCCCGTAGATCTCGGAATCCGCCAACAGGAAGACGCGTTGTACCTGTTACGAAGAGCAATAGTTGAGATCTGTGTCCGGGCGGCCAGCTACGAATACACTTCCAGAACCACTGGATGACTTCATCGTTCTCCTCGTAACCCCAGTAATTGGTATGTCTGGCCCAATCGTCACTGTAGAAGGCCAATTTCCGTAGTTGCGCCGCAATGCAAGCACAGAAACTTACACATCTATCTCGGCCGTCCCACCAATAAGGAGCTTGAGCTCTTGTTCATTAAAGACTGTGATTAATTCTTGTGGGATTAATTCACTGAAGCCCATCATGAAAGCCTCGGACTGATCCTTTATGCGTGTCGAGAGATGATACTCAACCATGGCATCAACATAATCCTTCTTGTTCTCTTCAACCACAGAAATGCCTGCACCTCCAGGCTTCAATTCAATCGTGACGAGTTCTCCGAATTGTTCTTCGGATGTGGTGAAGGTCTCGTCGATAGCATTTGTGATCTCGTTTTCGCTGGGTCCGGGGTGAGTGCAAGAAGGCAACGTATACCAGCAGCTTACAGCATCTCTGTGAGACGGCGATAGAGTACTGCATTGGCAGACTCGAGGTCGGATAATGTGGCCTTCTTCTTCAGAATCATCTTGTGGAAGCTAATGGTAAATTCTGCATCGAGAAAGCATCGGTGGAAGATAGCAAGTCCAACACAACGTCCGATGAACTTGAAGTAGTTCAAATGCTCGGGATTTACACTTGAAGCAGGACAGATCTGGAGAGCGTGCGCAGAGTATTCAAATAGACAGTAGAATGGGTTGAAAATCTCGTGCGAGAGAAAGAAAAAGAACTCTCTGATGAAGGCTCAGTTTACGACCAATCGTCTGTTTCCCATCAACGCACCTAGAAAGACCACCGTCGCCCATGTCTTCCTCGCCGTCGAATCTGACCGCCAAACGCCGCTTCAGACCATTGGGCGTTTGTCTCATGATCTCTGCGTAACTGTCCTCGAAGATATGGTCTCGCCTGACTTTGATTTGGCAACTGCCTGCTTGCGCACGCATAGCGGGCTGGCTGCGGAAGTAGATAAGCTTCTTCCGGAAATCGCGTTTATACTGTGACTCGTTTGAATCCAGCGGAGATGAAAGACGGGGATCATCCCATGTCGTGGTCATGGTAAAATGATCAACAAAGTATGGACGAGCAGTAGAGGTGAGACGCATCTCCCATCCGGACGGGAAAGGTCCAAGTTGAGGCATAAACTGCGGCTGGTTTTGGCCGACAATCGACTGGCGACGAGGATCGACCCAGCTAGTTGTGCGAGTGTTGTGGTCAACATAGTATGGGCGCCCTTCAGGAGTGTATCTTTCTTCCCATCCATCAGGAAGACTAGTGCTTGTAGCGAGACCGGCTTCCGAAGTGTCATTCGGAGCGGGCTGAACGTCTGCTTCCGTATCAGTTGGGCCGACATCAACTCTGTCGTCTGTCACATCATGATGAGACCCCTGGATTCTAGCGCCATTCGTCTCGGCGTCCTCATTCTTAATATCCGCTGATTGATCCGGGGGTGGTCGAGTCCAAGTTGTGGTTCGCGTTTTGTGATCGACATAGTAAGATCGCCCAAGTGGATCAGTACGGCGTTCCCACCCAGGAGGCAGTGCTCCAGACTGGTCGATGCTGGGGTCGAAGCTTCTTGTCTGATTGCTTGCCTCTGAGGCAGTTCCAGTGATCGAGCCATCAGACTGCTGAGCGCTGCCGGACAGGCCGACACCATGAGTGGACTCATTCACGATCATGTCATTTAGTGCTGTTGTGATGTCCTGTATCTGGGAGGGTCCAGGGTTGGAGATAGGTTGATCGAGATTGGTCGACAAGTATATGATGAGCTTCCCATGCACCACAAGGTTGTCGTTGGACTTATTCTTTAGATCTAGTGTCAGCATTTCTGGAGAAATCGAGTTGATCTGACATGCTGAATGATGCTTCACCGACACATACCATGCCCGCCCGACTCGAGGTCAAGAACGTCACTGACTCTGACATTGGCAACTCCAAGAAAGCCTTGATCGTGTCTCTTAAACTTGCGTTTGTCACATATCTGAACAGAAACGACCGAAAAATCCTTGACGGTGCTATGAGGTTGCAGAGATGAAAGTGTGCACATAAGAGAGGGTCAACTCGCGAAAGAAAACCACTATTACACGTCAAAGCTCTCGTTCCAGTATGGATTTAATGTCCTCTTCAAAGTGCTAGTAGTGTGTGTCTGCTCCGCGTCAACAGTGATGACTGCAAAGGGGTCGGGAAGACGAAAAACATCCAGCTTCGATAATCCGTCCGCGGCAACAACTATTGCAGCATCAATTTCTGCATGGATCAGTAATGTTACAAGCAGCCAGACGTACCCGTTATCCTGATCTTTTTCCTGTTAGCTATGGTCAGTACAGTGTTGGAACAGAAAACGGGAGACGCTGACGGGTCCGACATCACTGGGGACGGTGATCGAACGGCTGTCCTTGAGTTGTGATGGCTGAAGGCTTAGGCAAATTTCGCTGACGCTGCTGGAGCCTGGATGTTGACGACGGCGACAAACCGGGGCCGAGTCCATCATGTTCTCAGGAACTTGCTGCACTTGAAAGCCCCAGGGCGCCTACGAATCTGCACAGCATCCTAAGGGTGGCATCAAGTACAATTCATTCGATTTGTAAAGATCCTTCCTTCCGGAGTTCTACGCAAGTACTTACCAGTTGGCAACGAGCAAGTTGAGATATGGATGGAAAAGGATTGCATCGCCACAGTTCGGATGTACTTCGGTCCTCGGCCAAGCTGGTTATTCCTTGATCTCGGTTATGCACTACGCTCCCGCAAGGATAAGGATGGTCGCTGACATGAAGTATAGGATGGTGCAACACCCAAGACTACTAGGCAAATCGCTGGCGCTTTGTCGGATTTTGCATTGTTCGAGGAATATGTGCATCACCCGAGTCCGTATGGACAACTCTTTCACGAGGCGCTTCAACCACATGCACGGGCCAGCTTGGAAGATGAAAAGATCGGGAATGTCAGGATCCTAAAGTCCCTGCATAATCCCAACATCGTTCCATTCCTTCCGGACACTCGGCTATTGCTATCGATGCGTACCAGCACGGGGCCTCCACCCATACGAGGGAATTTATTCAATCGGGATCGTCCTTGTCCTTATGATCACGATGCTATTCTGTAATGCAACTGGAATGACTGGGTGCCATTGATCTGATTCGCGACCGTAACTGTCTACTCTGTTCGATGCACTTATGGTCGTGGCCCAGTCGACAGTCGCACAGTGTTGGCAAACGTGCTTTTCATTCCTATCAGCGATTCGTTGCTGCGTGTCGATAGCACTGGAAAGCACCTCCCGAAGGTTATTGAGGTCCACGTATTCGGTAACACGGATGTTATCGATCTCAACGACGTGATGTTCATCATACCGGTAAGAACATTCAGCGGCCCGGGATATGATCACTGTCGATCGAGGCAAATTGGTACTTGCGTAGCAATGAAAAAACAGTTGCTCAGGCCTCACAGACGAAAGCGGGGGCTCGAGGGACCATGTACCACGTCAAGCAAAGAGTTGGTAACCAATTTGTTTATGAGGTGAGCCCCCTTTTAGTCACCACTTTGCTAGTTACGTGTACTACGGATCACAGGAGGGTAGCGAATACACAGCCATGCATAAAAGACAGGTTATGACAGTGCGGAAATAGAGACCGTAAGACAGAAGTTGACAGACTCGAGTCGACAGAGGTTAGCAGGATATTCAGTCAACATACGAGAACATTTATCCATCATGGGATTTGTACGTACAAAGGAAACGTCGTATCTCCTCACGCTGCGTGTTTTGCACGGGACTCAGCGGGCTTCGTGAGAATAAAGCCTTTTTTTTGACCGAAAAAGAAAAAGAAAAGACGAGATCGATCGGTCAGTCAAGGGAAGAGTCGCTCGAGTCTAGAACATGCCGACAAATACGCGTACCTTTCAGTCCGGCTACTTTTTCACCCTGTCTTCCAAAACCCATTCCAGATCGAGGACCACTAGAAGTATCCGACGGCATGCGAACACTAGGACTACTGCCGCTCGGCTTCTCTTCACGGCTGAGCACGGACGAAAGCGGTCCCGTAACAGGTCGGATATCGACGCCTCGGACGTGAGAAGGGAGGAGATCCTTGCCACGTTCGCGCCACGAAAGGATAGACCGCTTGTCCTTGACCTTTTCCCGAAAGATCAGACCGACAAGGATGTTGACGCATCCGATCGAAAACAGAAAGAACGCGGTCACCAAGGGGAAATCGCCGACGTGATGAGAAAGGACGGATGCGCCGATTCTGCCGGAAAAAAAAGAGGGGGGATTGCTCAGATAGACGCTACAGGAAATGTCAATGATGACTGACAGGCATTGCATGACTCCAAGAGCACCAACGCCAAAGTCTTTACCAAGGACAGGAAAGAAGCGGTCAAAGATTGCCAGGGGCCAACCTGTCACGCAGCCCCCCTTCTAAGCCTCCGACCACTTAATTATTCGAACAGAAAGTGCCACACACCAACTTCGGACAGGACGAGCACGATAGTTTGGAAGAGGATAAAGATCCGGTTCAAGACAGCCCAAAAGACACCACCAGCTTGATTGGGAACGGTGCTTTCCCTAGAATGAGCATCGTTAGGATATTCAAACATTTACTTTCTTCGAACCAAAAAAGGTTGCACACGGGATATAGTTTGAGTTTCCGGCGTCGAACGCGGTCGTGTTGAAATCACCATTCGTGAAGGCGTTGACGGCTTTGACGTCATCGACCAATACGAGAATGTTTGTTGCGAATACAAGCAAGAGGGCGACGATGCTCAATGCACGGACGATGTTGAGAGCTATGAATACACCTGGAAAGATAGTTGGCTGACACCAGCTTGATGGAATCAGTAGTTGGTGTTACTTACGCGCGAAACCAGGGAGGAACATGTCGAACTTCAATGCCACTCCTTTGGGAGGACGGTAAGCGAGCCTGCGCTTGGGATGTAGGGATACACTGGAATGGGAAAATTAGTGGGCTTGAACAACCAGCAAGCCTCAGGGAATAGAATTGTCGAGTCAATGACAGATCCTGGGGTGGCAAGACGAGGATGATCGTAACAAAAGGTTCTGCGGCGGTCAAACCTCGAGACTTTGCGTATTAAAGCGTGGATTCTGAGCTACAGCCATTTCCTTGGAGACTCAACTTCCATTGTTCTCCAGAAGAGCAAACTTGTGCTGATCGTAAACGCAGTACCCACAAACGGAACAATGAAAAACAAAAAGGTTCGTAGCCTAATAAGGTAATGTCCGCACAGCAAACAACAAGGATGCCAGGTAGTGTGATATGATAACATTAGTCCTCCGCTACCTGTAGCGTCTCCAGGTAGGTACAAAAGATGTTGCATTAATGGACCTGGCCACAGGGGCTGCCCAAGACTTGGGTATATGACGCAAGGTATCAAAGATAAGTGGGTGGGACTCCTACGACTCATTTGTCGGTGAAGACGGGACCGGGGGGATGTGTCCCTGTCGAACACGTTGCGACTTCCTCTGTTGCTGTGCAGCTTGAGACCGCTCCTGTTCAGCTCGCATGGCTTGCATAATATCAAGTTGTTGTGCTATGAACTCCTGTGTGTTTGGTCTAGATCACCGGTCACCAGTTAAGCCTGTCTAGCCCCCAAAACACGCAACGATGTCGTACCTCATTCGTAGGATACGCATAATTGTCTCCCCACTGAACACTTCTTTCTCCTGCTTCTCTTTCTTGCGTTCCTTGATCGTGCCAAGATTTCGTTGATTATACACACTCTTGACACGCTTCTTGATAGGTACGGCTTCCCGTAAACTCTGCTGCATAGCGCGAACACATTCTTCCATGAGCGTGTCCCTGCAAGCCAATTAACCCCCGTCGTGACAAGTACAGCTTCACTTACGTATGCCAATCGTAATACAAGCGAATCGACACCACGTCACGATACTTCTGGTTTTGAAGGGCCTCTAGCTTAACACCTTCACCATCGGCGTGGAAATAGTCCCTCAAGAACTGGAAATCTCATCAGTAAGTAATCTAGAATACAAACTCAAAAGCACTACCTTCAGCCACTTAAAAACGATGTCTACTTCCTTGTCGCTCAAGGGCTTCATATCACTCGATTGTTTGGACAGCGGAGGGATGAGAAGGCCCTCAATGACAGTCAGAACTTCCTTCCAGGCCCTGAGCATCACCGTGTCTTTGACCGTCTCGGACAAGTGTGTATTGAGGATCTGCAAATTGGCATCAAAGTAATCAAAGAGCGGAACGATAGCTCGCTCGATCTCTACGTCCGTCAATTCCTCGGGACGAATGCGAGGTTTCTCGGACGATGGGAGTGGTACTTGTACTTCGTTTGAGCTCGAGCCAAGTGCAGACCGGTAGAGGCCAGTCATATTCGCAAGGGCTTTGTTGTAATCAAGAACTGTACCAGTCTTAACGAGACTCTTTAATACTGTTCGCGACAGCGACTGTCTTATGAAGGGTGACATCTGATGGAAGAGGGAGGGTGCGAATGTCTACAGCTTATGAGAAATGGAACTCGCTTACCTTGTCAATAAAAATACGCATCATATCGCCTTCGCTGCGCTTCAGGGACCTGAATGCCCGCCCAAAGTAGAACTGAGCATCATCCTTCTCTCCCTCCATGCTAACCCGCAGGAGAATTCGACCTTGATGACCATGATTAGTGGCCTCGAGGTTCAGCCACATATCATGCGTCAAGAAATCGCCGTATTGTGCAGGGTTCAGGCAGATAAAACCACGCCCAACCACATCGTGTTGACCCACCAACGCGCGATCTCGTATACTGCACATGAGCCAGAGAGGTTTGTCAACCGAGATGTCAAACGTCTCCTCCCCTAACGCCGAAAATTAGAATAGCTAAAATAGCAACTGGAAATTTCTCACAGCGAGGGTTAAGAGTCTCGTATATCGTCCGGGTCTTGACTAACCGATTTCCAGCTTCATCGCTGAGAGTGACGAAAGTATCAAGCTGAGCCGAAGGGCTACTGTCAAGCGGTACGAGGTCCTCTGCCATCACTATTTTCACCGTAAACAGGAATCTGGGTCTTTCAACTTTCTCGGGCACCGGTGGAGATGCGGCCAACACATCGGTAACCTTATCGACCTGTACCTGGTTGTACATATTGTCCAGAAGCTTTCGGGCAGATTCGATGTTGTTCAACTTGACGCATGACTCAGGGCGGAAGTTGAAGGGTTCGACTTTCTTTTCGCTTGTTGTCGCGAGCTGTTTGGCCCTTTCGAGCCAGGCGGAAGACTTCTGGGGCTGTAAGTAGTCGGTCGGACGAGGGAACATTTCAGTCATGAAAAGCTCTTCCACACTGCGGCAATATTGCTCAACAGCTTTCGAGATTGTCTGAAGGTGTAATCAGCGCGGGTATCGATATTTCCATCTGGTATACTGTACTTTCGAAAGACTGGTGAGGAACCTGGCGTTCTGGTATTCCTCTGACCATTCCAGTTCCTGGAGGAATGTTATCGGGCTGCGAAGGGAATCAAATAGATCGACAATAGATGAACTATGGCCATCCGTGTTTTCTGCCTGAAACTGCGCTAGCATATAAGTTTGCGCAATACTTGATATCCGTTCCAGGACGAACCTTGTCGGCGGCTATGGCCTGTGTCGCACAGATCAGTCAACACGAAACGTGATGGAAGAGGGATACTGACAGCCTGGACCCATTGATTCGTCTTATTGTCAGTGTCTAGCAGCCATTGCAGAACGTATGTCATGAAGAATTGGCTGAGATCAAAATCAACATGACCTCTGTGACAAGTCAGTGACCGATGACTCCGTGAGGTCGATGAATTGTTACTTTGGGCAAAACGCCTCAAACATCGATAGGAGCGTCTTCGTCCTTCGATAAAGTGCGAAAATGTCCTGAATGGGAACATCTGGTGTAGGTCCGTTCATAGAGGACTCAAAGAGTTTCTTCGATGAACTCTGCAAGTCAGTGATAAATAATGGGACAGTCACTTCTGTGACCAAAGAGACGAGGTCGACCCGACTACGAGCAAAAAAAGAGCAATCAGTGACTACATACGAGGAACACTTACGAGACAGAATACGTACCCGACGAGTGGCTCGGGGAAACGTTTATCAAGTTGCTTCGCAGCCTTTTCTAGTTCATCAGTCATCAAGAGGAGAGGGAGAGCGCGGTTGACACCAGGAGCTGCTTGAAGGTGTTGAATCTTCTTCTGATAGAACTGCTCGGACAGTGCCTTGACATGGTCTTCCAAATCCGAAATGCGCGCACTGATATCCGCTTCGAAGCGAGTTAAGAGACCACTTTCTCGCACATGGTCGAGCACGTTCAGGTATGGTTGGATCTCGGATACCTTGAGATTTGGTATGGTCTCCATGGAATGGTAAAGTAAGGAAAGGAAGATGTTGTAAAGACTGCCATATATGCTGGCCAATAGCTCTGTCTGTGAGTCGAGAGAACGTGAATGAAAGCCCGTTTATTCAACAAGGATCACGTACGTCTTGAATCGGCCATTTGTCAACTTCAAGGTCATGAAACACTTTCGAGACCGCCTGTAATGCCTCAGGTATGCATTCCATCGGTACATGACCTCGCTCATAAAATTCCTTGATGAGTTCCAAGAAACAGGTAGAGCGATACGGCTGGCCTATCCGCCAACGTACCGCGCACTCGTTGATGAGGTTAGTATGAGGAGGACTCAGGATCGTCAATGGCACTTCGTCCGCATCGTCAACCTCGGGCCCAAACATCGTCTCGAGATCGGCAGTGAGACAGTACTCAACGAGGCGTCTGTAGAACCTCTTGGGATTCGGAGGGATAAATGTGAAATTGTGCCCGACACGAATCTCCTCGTCGTCATCAACTTCTTCGACTGCGTCCGGGACGCCATCACCACCAGGTGACCCACTAAAGATGGACCTTCGACTTCCGATGGAGATAGCCCCCGTATGCCGAGTAGTAGATCCGGAGGGTACGGAGTACAGTGAACCGGGACGCGGACTTGTGCTTGCAGGTGAACTCCCACCATCTGCTGGTATCGATTTGGCAAGTTCCGGATTCGAAGACATCATGGCCACTATGAGTTGCGAGAGATGGGATGTTTCCAGGGTCCGCCATTGGTTCCAAGCACCATCGTTCTCGAAGTCCTCCCGTCTACCTGGAAAGGATGCCCCAGCATTGATGTTCTTCAGACAAGTCTATCATCAATCGTTCAGTACACTTCTGTCTGCAGCATGCTGGGGGACATCATACCCTAAGATCAACCACAGCTGCCTGGAGAAAATCTAAGTTCCATGATAGCTTGAAAACCTACATTCCTACCTTCTCTGTGCACGTCTTCCTTAGCCTATCGACCTCACCTTGCATCGCATTTTCAGGAATCTTAAACAACTTGGTGACAACCAATACGAATGGCATGTCTTGGATGCTTGTACTGATGCCAGGCGCGGTACTGACAGAGTCTCCACGGTCTCGAGAAGTCGAGGCGGCGTCATTACCCGACTCACTCGAAGACTGCGACAGTTTTGCATGGTACATGTCCAGACGAGAGTTTAACTCGGGTGAGACGTGGCTAAGGCCTTTGAGACAATCACGTAGCATCTTTACGAACTGCGCGATCTGGTTATTGACCTCGACCTTCCACGCGTCGTCGACCAATGTGGGTTCTTTCCTGAGCACGCCAGTAGCCTGCGACGCAAACATCAAAATGAGCTCTTCAATGCTTCTGTTCTCTTTCATCTGTCTTCGAAATGGGTCGCCCATAAACTGGTTGTAAAATACGGCCATCGTTCTCCGTGTCAATTGATCCGAGTACCTTGAAATGTGCACCTTGGGCAAAACTGTTATCAACACGGCAGATCAACCACGTACGCAGCTTCTTTCCCCATAGCGATATTTTGCAACTTCTGTTCGAGTACTTTGAGAAGCTTCTCGGGGAACTTGACACTTTTGGATCCATCCCTGATCTCTTTGAAGAGATCGCCTATGGAGATGATAGAGTGTGATATAGCGCCTGAGAATTTAGAGTGGTGCTCCTTTTCCTTTGCATCAGCACCATTTGAGTGTGTTGCTATGACCTTGGGAGAAGTGATGTAGCTTAAGATGCTATGTGACACTTTAGCGGGAGTAACCGTGAGGCTGAGGGCAACCGCAACTCACGCTACACGTAGGACATAACTGAGGATATATCAGCAAGCGAACGTATCCGTGACTGCGCAGTACACACTCGAAGAGATCATCCTCCGTGACGCGATGCTTGGAAATCCGTTTGTCGTGAGCGACGCTATCGTAACTCCGTCTTGACATGAAGATAGGTTAAATTACAACCAAGCGGGGCACGTTGCTCCTGGAAGACCACAGTGTTCGCGGGCAATGTAGAATGAAACGAAGAGTGGGTGAGGTGGAGGATAGTCAGAAATGAAGATAAAGATCGTTGTCCACGGCACTGACACAAGCATCAACAAATATGTACAGTACTTTACAGGATGCCGTACGACTCGTCAATCTTCCTTCATCCCACTTCGGTCCCCGAACTTGGGCTCAATCCGTTGAAAGAAGAGAGCTAAGATTATTTTCTGGTGCGTTTTTTAGTGAAACAGTCACTACCGAGGGGGCAATCTACAGAGCCATAGTGCTGAGTATCGCAGTATGTATCTCCCGGGATCCCAGCTCTAACTTAGCACTTGTATCATGTGACAGCCGCATCAATTGACGCCCGTTCGCACCAACTCCATAGCAAATTACATAAAAAGTTGTACAAGGTGATGCAAATCATGCAGTTAGTTACATGAAAACTGATAGTGCAGGTCAGTGGAAACAAAATGAAGGTGCAGCAAGTAGAATACCAAGGTCCCTTTCACCTAATCCCCCTGACAATGCCTTATCCCCACAGATCAGCTTTCTCCAGGCACAAAAAAGCAATACAGATGGACTCAGAAGCTTGTGATATCTGACTGGACTTAGTGAGTATGCTCCAGATGCTGGGGCATGTCCCTCAGTTGTTTGGAGGTATGGCCCTGGTAAGAGTTGACCCATATACAATAGAATAGAAATTAGGTGATAAAAAAAGGGTGCCAGTGAACCACAACAAATGTGTATATATGATGCAATGCTAAGGCTACCATCTGATACTTGGGCCATGATGCCCTCACATCAGGCCATCCATCTCTGATGGTCTCTACAAGTGGGATTCCGTTGCCACTTTGGATGCTTGTTTGCTCAGAAGATCAGAGAAGGAGCACTGCTGTTCGGTGCTCAAGATGCAGTCAGAGATTAATGATATTAATGTTGCTGGATATCGGTATCTACAACTCGTCATGCTCAGACTCCCTGCCTGACGCTGGTTGTGTTGCCTCTGGGCCCGATGATCCTGGTTGCTGCGATGAAGGAGCAGCCTTCTTAACCTTGGGCACCTTCCTCTTCACTAGTCGCTGCAAATGTAGCTCGAGGGTTTTGGCTCGCTCCTTCATCTCCTTCGTGTGAATGGCGGGATTTTCGTTCATCGATGTGCGCTTCTGTTTCTCAACGCCATCGTTAAGCCATACTTCATGCTCTTTCAATGCCGCCTCAAGCGCATCGAGCTCTTCAGACGTCCATTTAGAAGGGAAGTCGGTGGCGGCCTCGGCAGTCAAGTTCGCGCGCGCTTCGGTGAGGAAAAGTCGCGTAGACCAATTCCACTTTTGGCTGTTGTTGAGGGCTTCCGGAAAGCTTTCAATCTCCTTGTACCGGTATACGATCGACTGTTCTAGTAGCCTGAACATATGCTCAGAAATAAAATCATGCGCTCCAATATGTACGCACTCTAGTGCCCCGCGCTTCTCCCGCAATGCCGACGTGTTGGCTGTTTCGCCTTCCTCATGGAGCCAGGCAATAGTATCTTCAAGTTTGTGTGAGATCGCCTGCCTCTCAGAGGGTTTCGAGCATTTCATGAAAGGTGAATCCGGACTTTCTACGAGGAGATCACGGAGCTTGTACAGGTATGCTTCTAGGGTATTGTGTGCTTCCTCGCGAAGAGCCTTTGATGCTTCCTTGGCGTCTATTGTACGTAGTCTAGGGCACGGAAAACGTCAGCAAAGAATCGAATATCTAAAAGAACGAACTAGCCTATCACGCGACGCGCGCTTTTCTGCCACTGTCATAGGAGGAAGAGTTGAAAATACTGTATCGACCTTTAGAGGGATGGTGCTCATGTCCTTCTTCTCTCCGTCGGTTTTCTTCTCTTTGATTGGCGCAGCGGTCTGTTGTGCTTCGGGTTCCTGAGCCGTGTCCGCAGTTTGCTCCTTCAAAGTTTCCTGCTCTCCTGGACCTCCACCAAAGAGGCCCTTCAGCATGCCTGTACTAGCTTGATACTTCAAGAAAGAGCAAGGAAATGGTTACACACCTGTAAGGGACTCATCCTTGACCTCACCGTATGCGACTGCCTCCTTTGCAGACACAAACCCGGACTCGGATAGGGCGACCGTAAGCTTAATCATAGGATCAATAGCCCCACGCTCAGTGAGGTTTCCCAGTGCTTCTGTAACACCTTTAATTTGGACTTGGAGAATCTCGCGTGGGAAACCTCTAGGCGCATTGTCAGTCTTTGCAACTCCCCGATATCATGGTCTTACGGGGCAACTTCAGACTTGTAGTCTAGCCAGACGGAAAAGTCTTCCTTGCGCTTGAACGAGAGTACCTTACGGGAACCGTGTTTAGTGCCTTTAGGGAAAATGAGCGAGTGTATGGTCCGCGAGTCTGGGGTGGAAGCAAAATAGGATGCTTGCACATCGTACGCTATAATGTCGGTGATTCGAATGTCCTTTGTTTTGAACTGGCGCGACAGGGAGGCACCATACAGTGCTGCACCTATCATCGCAGAGGCAAGTACTTAGTCCATGCATAAATCACAAAAGACGGCGTCATACCTAGTACAGCGGCTTCGTCGGCATTAACGTTTTGAGCTATCCGATGCCTGG
>JBBPKT010000166.1:0-33204 GCA_038089395.1 Pulveroboletus frians
ACGAGACTGGTTACGGCGATGCGCTTGCACCCGTTTCCCGCCAGGCAAACGAGTCCCTGCTGGGAGAGGCAGCGCTCATCAAACCCGCTTTGGCAGAGGACATACAGCTCATGAAGGACTCGATGGATGCCAACATGTCGGATCTAAGAAGACGATTCGTCCACATGCAGGGAAGTGTGCACAACCTGACTAACATCGTCTCCGACAGGGTTCCCCTTGGTAGGGCCACGAACTTGTCACACACCAGGACGTCCGAGTCTGCAACGGAAAGACTCATGATCCGGATCCCTGCCCGTGCCTCAACATCCGGCAATGTGGGTCATGCAAGGGACGCCGGTGCTAGTGCTGAGCCTGTCACCTCTGCTACACCATCCTTGTCCGGTCCCGATAGGTCGGTCATGGCATTGCTGTCCTCGCCTTTCTTCCCGCCCGGTTGTGCCAGCCTATCACAGACGACATGCAACACCGGAACGGGACCCAGAAACAGCTGCAGTGCCAGTCGTCATCCCATTGGACGCTCAGCTTCGTCGTCGCACTGTGTTGGTGCCAGCAGCTCACTCCCAACCTCAGGCCTGGTCATTCCAGACGTCCCCGTGCGCAATCCCGATGGGAGCCGTCGCCCGAAGAGCGAGTCGTGGCGCGACATCATCAAACACTGGACGGAGGGTGACCCAGCACTCAGTCTCCACACCCCGCTCAGGGACTGGCCTCCAGAGTGGACCCGGGGCAAGAACTGAATATTCGCATCCAAGCATCAACAGCGATCTGTGATCACACTCGAGTTTCTTGAATGGTCGGTGTCGTCTCATCACCTTCGGTGTGTTCTGCAGGCTCGACTCATCCGTCCCATTCCCGTGGTGCAGGTCCCAGTCGGACGAGGCCAGGTTCCTCGCTGCTTACCCCGAGGCCACACAAGGCCACAGCGCTCTCCTTCGGGCGATCAATACCGCTCGGCGAGCCTGGGGGGAGCGCGAGGTGCGGTCCTGAGTTCGACTTCCATCTTTCCACTTTCCGTTTATCCCACTTTCGGCCGCCGTCGGTGTGGCCCTCACCTGTCCTCGTTCATTTACCCCGCACGTTTCAGCTGTACTTCGGACGTTTCACCCCCACCCCATTGGTCAGATCACCACCCACTCGTTTACCCCCGGGGCGTGCAAGACTTCATTCATCACTTACCCCGATGTCGCTCGTCGTCGTGCCCTCGTGGCGGCAGCTCACTCACCATATCGTAGTAGTAATAGTCCCTCGGTAATCACCTGGCCTTGTGTCTTTCTCGCCGTGTCTTCTTCTTATTTCGCCACTGCTCTTTCTTTCTTTTTTCCCCACCTACGTACCTTCCTTTTAATAGTTTCCCTCTACACGCTGTCGCGCTCACTGTCACGCAATCCAGGCATTCTCGAGAAGAGAATAATACATTTTGATTATTGGTCCATGGGGAGCGACGACCACGACGATGACGACGACAGCCGACGGCGGACGAGGGAGCGAACGCCGTTGCATAGTATGTTGTCCCGATTAGGCACTGAGAACTGAGGCAGCAGAATCGTTACCAAATCGGGCGTGGCGGTGTGGAATCCCAGCCCATGTCACGTGAAACCGACCTCAGCCGGCGGCATTGCCCGGTCGGGCCAGGCTTGGCCTGTAAATTTCTCGAGATAAGTATATGTACACCCTGTGCCAAGTCCTTCTGGGCACTCCCCTAATCCTTTACTCAGGTTTCTACCCTCCTCCTCCACTCCTCCATATTTCCCCTTCTAATCTATTAGACCTCTGGTCAGGTTTGAGTCTGGAGGACCCAGATTTGGTAGTTTTCTATGTAATACCTCAATTTGATTGTATCTGTAGTCTTGCTTGTGCAGTGCTGCTTTGAACCTGCCAATGTTTCACAGTATACTTACCATATACATATACTCACAGCAGATAGGTTATGGGTTCTATGGCCATCAGAGTCATCAGGATCAGTAGGGAAAGCATTGACAAAGAAAATATCCTTGATAGTAATTTTATATCTCATTTTGCTACAATGTATCTCTCAATACCTGCACACAAATATGGCTCATAAGTGACAAAAGTCATTGGCTGCAAGACCAGCAGTGAAAATCTAATTTCGTGGATGGTTAAGATATATGCCTCATCAGGGGTTAAAAATTCGACGCCAGCAGGATTCGAACCTGCGCCCTCATAGAGGAACAGATTTCTAATCTGTCGCCGTAACCACTTGGCTATAGCGCCTTAACTGGAGGGGGTAAGGTCGCTATATCAGCTTTCTCTGTGCTCGATACCTGACACGCACTTTTGAACCTGACAGGCTTGAGATGTTCTCCCGTCCTCGATCCTGTCGTCTTGGGGCTCTTTCTTTCATCGGCAACTCGCCTGCTCGCTCCAGCTCTACTTCCTCTACCAACTCCACTACTGCATCCACCTCCCAGCCTGCGAACAAGCCCCAAGACTCTATCTTCACTGCACCGGAGTCACCATGGGATCATGTTTTCTCGGACATCGACTCCGTTTCTCCACTGCTCGTCCCTGCTCAACGAATGCGCACGCGTCTAAACAAGGCTAACGCTGTCATCGGGGCCCCCTCCGGGAAGGGCCAAGGTCAAAACCAAAACCTCATGCAGCGCTCGTCCGCGGTCAGACACCAGCGCGCGTCCATAACGGCGCGCGAGATGAGCGTGTTTAACGAGATGTTCGATTTGATATTCAATGCGGTGTCTGCGCAGGATGGAAAGTCCCCGGGATCGTCCTCGTCCTTGCCTGCACAAACGTCTGCCACCGCCTCTGCTCCGTCGTCGTCTGCATCTTCATTTTCGGGCCAGATACCCAGCATTGGGCGTGCGGGCGGCCCGCTAAACGACCTATTTCGCACATTGCGTCGTCAGACATCGCGCATTCGATGGACCACGGCTATTGACGAAGAACTCGACCGAAAAAAAGAGACGATGGAACTGTTTAACACTGATCACGAACTTCTCCAATGGGTGATGATGGAACTTTTTGGGGAATCGCGGCAAGGAGTTGAGGAAGCGAAGGAAGCGGTTGCCGGCTCCAGCGCGGGTATGGGGAAGGAGGAAGGGAAAGATGATCGTCGCGCCGTAACGATGGTTTCCTCTGCGGATACTGCGTCGTCGTCATCGTCCTCGTCGCCCTTCAGTTCACCGAAAGAATATCCCATCAACCACTCCATCTATCCCTATCTGATCACACACGCGATGCGCATCTTCCGAACCATCTATTCTAATCCATCGCTTTCGCTCGCAATATTTAGCCATGCTGCACGGGTATCAATACCATCTTATGTCTTTGGCTGCACCGCACCGGCATACAACGAGCTGATTGAGGCCAAGTGGGAAGGGTGGGGCGATTTAGAAGGGGTCTGTAATGCGCTTGAAGAGATGAAGGCAAATGGAGTCAAGATCGACGGAAGGACGAGTATTGTGGTGAAGAAAGTGAGGAGGGAAGTTGGAGAGGCACGGCCGGTAGAATTGGGGGGATCCGGGACAAGGACTGAGAATGGCGTCGCGAATCCCGATGTCAACCCACTTGCAAGAAAAGTTTGGGGGGAGTTGGGAGAAATGGAGGTGATGAGACTCCTTCACCGAATGGAACAACTCGCGCTTCGCGACCGGTCTCGCAAGTCAACGTCCAGTCCTCACGAGGAATCATGGAAGAGTACAGTCCTGCAACCCGCTGAGGATGATGAATGGAGCTTTGACGGTTGGGAAAAGAAGAAGAAAGCCAGCAACGCGAAACAGAAACCAAAGGCAAAAGGTACAAACGTGTCCACACGACCCCTCGACGACTGGACGGTGTTGGGTTGACGTTGTGTTCGTATCTACAGACAGTGCTTGTACATACTTGCAGGGGGTGGCTGTGCAGTAGCGCCTTTTCTCAGCGCACGTCTCCGTCCGCAATTCGCTGGATTCCGCTCTGCATGGTCGACGTCGTTGAAATCGCAAGGCAATCAGCAGAGCCTTCTCACTCACCCACACTCGCAGATCTCAGCAGAAACACATCAGCCATATCATCTTCCTCCGACTCCGAGAACAGCACGACCACCGTCCTCAGGACACCCCGGCCACGACCAACTCGGACGTTCTCCTCTCCCCGCTCGCGCAGTCCACATTCACCAACCTCGCAGACCATTCGACCGCCACCTGCGTACCTGACGAGGGAGTTGGGCGTATCGGGCGAGGTGGAGAATCGGGATCTCGTTCCTGATCCATCACTCACCCACAAACAAGCCCAGACTCGCTCTAAATCCCGCAAACGGTCGAGGTCGCAGAACCCGTCCGCAAACACGCGCTTGTCCGCCCAGGATTTCGTGTTCGGCGAGACCCTTGGCGAGGGTTCGTATTCCACTGTGCGTACGGCGCGTGCACCATTACCGTGGCCACGCTGAACAAGTCATTTGTCATACTTTACGTTTCACCAGGTAATGCGCGCGCGGTACGCCCGCAGCGGACAAGACTATGCGATTAAGATTCTAGACAAGAATCATCTGATTCGCAAGGAGAAGATGCACGTGGCGCTTGCCGAGAAGAACACCCTCGTAAAGCTCGGGGCTGGACACCCCGGTATTATCCACCTACATTGGACATTCCAAGACGATTGGAGTCTCTGTATGTCGTCTGTTGCACCCATGGAGCCCGACTGACCAAGTGAGGTAGTTTTTGTGTTGGACCTTGCACCAAACGGCGAAATGCAGTCGCTCATATCGCGACTCGGTTCGTTGTCGTTGGCGTGCGCAAGGTATTATACAGCGCAGATGGTCGATGCTATCGAGTACATGCATGATAAGGATGTTATTCATAGGTACGTTCCTCCCCTCGAGGACCATGACATAAGCACTCATCCAAATGCCCTCTGATCAGAGACCTTAAACCGGAGAATCTTTTGCTTGATAGTCACTTCCGGATAAAGATAACCGACTTCGGTACGGGGAAGATCCTCGAAAACGGTCGTGAGTTATTGCCTCCGCGTGGGTCCACCTCCTCCCGTTCGTACTCACACAGTCGCAGAAGAACGTGCCAATTCGTTTGTGGGGACTGCCCAGTATGTCTCTCCGGAGCTTTTGGAACGTAACGAGACATCCAAGAGGTGAGCGAGCCATGATTCCCTATCCATTCGTCTCACCCCTCCCTTCGTAGCTCCGATCTATGGTCGCTCGGTTGTATTGTCTTCCAAATGATTGCAGGCAGATTCGCCTTCCAGGGACTCTCCGAGTACCTTACGTGGCAGAAGATCAAGTCGCTCGATTATTCCTTTCCTGAAGGCTTCGACGAGGACGCCAAGGATTTTGTAAGCAAACTTCTGGTCCGTTGTCTCCTGTGCTTTCAGTCGGCGAGTAAGGCTAATTCCCACCACTTTGGATACAGGTTCGCGACCCACCACAGAGGCTTGGCACATCCCGAACTCCGTCGTCCCCGTCGCCTCTTCGTGCCCATCCTTTCCTCGCTTCCATCAACTGGAACACACTCTGGACAGACCCATCGCCTCTGCTCGAACCAGGTCTCGTAAGGAAAGAGCACCCGAGTCGAACGGACCTGCTACACGTAGATGGGGAGGACGCGCGGTGGGACGATGTCGGAACGAAATGGGACGCACTTGTGGGCGCGGGCGGCGATCTCGATGCAGGTGAGGCAGAAGGCACGCTGGTGGACGGCGGCCAAGCTGCTGCGACGCACGAGAGTCTTCCGGTTGTCGTCGATGATGGAATAGAATGGGCAGAGGGTGCTCGTGGCACAGTGTTCGAGAGATACAAACTCAGGGACACAGCCACGTTCAAACGCACGTCGCGCATCGTGGAAGAAGTTGGACCCTTGGGGGAGCTCCCAGATTACACCTTCACGACTGCAAATGGTGCTCATGCCAAATCAAGTTTGAGTCCGGAAAATGCCAAAGCGGACGGAACTGATGATGTCGTCAAGGTGCCTGGGGAGCTAGACAACTCATCCTTGCGTACTACCATTCCCCAGACCTCAACATTGTTTTCGACGTCGATATCAATACCCATTCTTTCGACCCTGCACAACGGCGCCGCGCTGGGATCCGGCACTAGTTCCTCAGACGGCAGCTCGGTTGACAAATCAGGTGCCGTTGCCGCGAATGCTGAGCCTGATAGGGGACGCAAGAGAGCGTTGACACCGGTACAAGGCAATGGGCGACTGCGTGACGGGGACTTGTAAGTTTGATTGCCCTTTTGCAATCTTAGACAAACCGAATTAACCTCGTTTCGTGAAATTAGTTTGCCGTTACTTCTTCCTGGAGAGGCTATTCTGTTTAGCACCCGTGTCGAGGCTCGCTCTCCAAGACGACGGGGGAGCAAGCTGAGGCTTCCGATTAGCGTGTCGCCTATCCGATCGAAGACGAGACAGCTGCTACTGACGACACACCGGCTGTTGTGCGTCAAGCAAAGGGCAGAGGGAGGCGTCGGTTTGAAGTCAGAACTAAGTTTGGGGAAAGGAAACAAACTAAGCTCAGGTACAGAGAAACTCAAGGAGAAAGACAAGGAAAAGGAGAAAGAGGCCAAGTCGATTGTCGAAAGTGCGGAGAAGAAGGGCGAGCGAGAGTTTGTCGTCCTAACGGTGCGTCTTTAGTACGTGCAACCGATCCTTCGGTTTGCTCACGCACCACAGTCAACGAGAACGCAGGCATACGCCGCGGAGTCGAGCGCTATCGCGTCGCGGTGGGTAGAGGAGATCAATACTTCTCTGGTCCTATCGCTCTCACCCAGTTAGCCACCGGGTCGCAATTAAGCGTGTCTTTCTATGACATCGCACCACATGCAAGTGATCTTATTCTCTGATAAGGATGGGCTACCATCTTCATCAATATGACCTACTGTACGCTCATCTGTCTATACAGTCACATTCAGTTCTTCTCGTCTGGCAACCCCTTTGGACAGTTGGTCCTATTTTATATTGTAGTGCATACCTACCCCATCCGGCGGTTCGCCCTGTAGATGGTACCCGCGGCCGTACCTTGTTCACTGTTACACCCTTGCTTTGTCTTGCCCATTCTCGATTTACAGGTATAATACGTTGTCTGTTTGTTATAGCTGGGCCTCTTATGTTGTGCTAGGTTAATTCTCGGAGCCTTAAGTGCTCTGTTCGTGGTCTTTTTTGGCAGCAAATATATGCTCGTACGAACTTCGAGACTTGGTTGGGACTGAATTCAGGTCCAGGGTCGAGCGCTCGGAGAGACGAATGCAACTTTCCCTGATGCAGCTGAATCCTGGCGCCAGCCCTTCGATCCAACCATGTGTTGTTTGTTGCGACCTGATCTTTATTATGATGACATGGTGGGATCACGACCTCGGTCAGACGAGAAGTGACCATTCTGATGCCCAGCCTCTTGCAGCAGGGCAGGATCTCACACTCGTACTTTTGCTAGTGCCGTATGCACATATAGCCCCTGTCATGGAACTAGATTTGGATTATTAATGTTCCTATATCACAGGCTTGTATGTGTGGCGCAGTGGACACCTTGATGAATATCTCGCTAGCGTGACATGTTGGTTCTAGACGGAAGACTAGCCAGGGGGCAGCAGGCTAGCATCCACGGCGCCTCCTTCCTCAGAGACATCGTCTGCGTCGTCACTTGACCTCGCAATCGGCGTACGTGGCATCGCCATCAGACCTATACAAAAAAAATTGGTGTTCGAGCGACTGGAATGAGGTCAAGATACCCACCCGTTCTCGCGCTCTCCAATATTCCAAACGGTTTGATGAGATTCAAAAACGCAACCACGCGGTTTGTCTTTGCAGTCAACTCTACGATGACACTATTATCGCTCACGTCCACGATCTTTGCGCCAAACTGGTTTGCGAGGACCGAGATGGACTGCAAGTGCTGGTGTTTTAGCTGGAGTGCTTCTGAGGCCGTGAGTGGGATCGGTGTCTGGGGATCCGTAACGACTGACTCGGGGTGTCCGCCTCGTTCAAAATTTTGCGCCAACAGTGCCTCGCGTTCGGCTTTGGAGGCGCTGGAGGAGATGGTTGAGGGAGCGTGCGAGTGCGGAGAGCTCCGACGGGGATCATGGGAGGGTCCGCCGACAAACTGGTCTTCGAGATACTCGGGCCCAAGGATGGAGACTTTGACAAGGAGCAACTCGCGTGAGATCACGCGGGTGTCGGTATAGTCGAGGACAGCCCAGACGGGGACCTGTCATGCGCATCAACGCGGGTCTGTGTTGGCCGGACCACCGTACGGAGGAGAGAAGAGGGACTTACGAGATCTTCGAGCTGTCGGCGAGCTTGTTCGACAACGCTGTCTTGACCACTGATGACAATCGACATGCGACTCAGGTCGCGAATTTCAGTGCGACAGACGACGAGAGAGTCGATGTTGAACCCGCGCCCGGCGAGGATGCTGGACACGCGAGACAGAACGCCGGGTTCATTTTGGACGAGACAGTTGAGGATGTGTCTAGGCGAGCGTACGTTCGCATGCTAGACGGTTGATGTGGAAAAAGACGTACTTTTTATACGGCTGCAAGTTGGGGGGCGGCGTGTTGTACAATATGTTGGTCACGGCCTCTTCGGCCGTGCGTGAACGCGGAATGTCCGATACGGGGAGCGGTGGTGGACGTATCCGCTGTGTGATTTTGTAGTCAAGGGCAGAGGTGGAGTCGTCGATCGACCGCGGTGGTCTTGGAGGTTCGACGTCGGTCGTCTTGATAGAGAACGCCCGCAGTCGAGTCGACCTGAACGAACGACGGAACGAGGAGCGCATCTTGTCGATTTTTTTTTCAGTGGTGGTTTTGAGGCTGTGATTACCTAATCGTGACTACTACGTCGTCTTCGGTAGACTGTCGATACATTCCCTGATCAATCGCATCGTTTCGGCCTTGTCGTATTGGACGATGGCGCAGTCCGAGTGTGGACATTTCGCCTCCCAACACGCCTTTGCCTCTGACCACTCCGTCAGTCCCACATCCAAGACCGTGTCCCCCATCGGCCTCACATCCATCTCCATCGCGACTCTGTACTTGAGCTCCCGCCAAGCGTGGTGGTCTGCCTGTCGCCTGCATCGGGAACAATAGGACAACGGGTTTGCATTGACAAACGGGTGCTCGTTCAGTTTCCTGCGCAATTCCTCTGCCCTCGACCGGTGAAGCTTTAGGAGCGCGAGCGCAGAGCGCACATCGATCTTTGCGAGCATCTCCCAGTTCTCGTCTTGCCACAGATTCATCGCAAGAGTCCGTTGTGAGGCAACTTTAGCCTCCTCTGTCCATCCACATCGCGATGCAGCCGCGTACAGCCGCAGAGGTTGGTCCGCGAGTGGCGGCGTGAGCACAGCGATGCGCACGAGCGATGTAGGGCCTGGCATGTCATATTTCTCCGAGGCAAATAAGAGCGCATCCACAGTGTCAAACGACATCAATGGTTGAATGGGAAGACCACTAATCATCCGGAATAAGAGCTCCAGTGTAGAGGCATCTTCATCAAGATGAATCATCTCGGGATCTGCAGTCGACGGGGTCAGCGCAGGTGGTCGATCACGGTCTACACATATCCCGCTCGAGGAGGGTCGGGGGAGTGTAAATAGAGAGCGGAACCACCCCGAAGTCGTCTTCAGTGTGAATGAGTGCATCCGGAAACGAACAAGGTCGCGCGAGACCAAAACGACGTCTGCGTCTGGAGAGTCAAACGCTGGGTGCGTCGTCGGCTCGACTCTGGGGGGTGGTGAAGGAGTGTTCTCTTCCGCTGATGCTGTAGGGCGGTCTTCCGATGCGGACGCCATGAGGTGTAGATGAGAGCGTCGAAAGAGCTATCCTAGACGTCGATCAGTCCTCGCGCAGGTTGTCGTCGACAACGTTGAAAACGAGGCGCGGACGCAAGTGGGCCTTGTCCATGCACCACAATAATTACAATGCCATCCTCCAAATCTAAACCCTTTCCACTCAGCGACACTCTTCGCGACCTCGCTCTCTTGCGCGCTTCCGGTGTAGACCTTTCCAAAGTCCTCTCTCAGGAACCGCCATCCGATACCACCGAGTCTGTCGAGCTCGCGAGGTCGACCGTGAGATCGCACGAGTTCGTGAACGAGACGCGGGGAGCTCTGAGGATCTACAACAGCGGAGAATTGCAGAGGAAGCACGCCGAGATACAAAAGGCTCAGGAAGAACTCAACGAGGTGCTCAAAGGCGTATCATAGGGTAAGCAACCGCAGATTCTGCTTCGAGTCCCAGTTACAAAGAAGGGATAACAGCTTGTTGTACACTGGTCATTGGACATGTCAACCTGTTCGGACGAGTTCGACCCGTCCGTACGTGGCTCACTCGCGTTTTATCACCGATTGTATACATATCTACTTTGCAGAGCCCACACCCTGAATAGTAGCAGTCTCGGCTCTTTGCTAAATTAGTTGGTGACCACGAGGTCCGGCGATAGATCCTATCGATTTACCACCATAGGGACCGTAACGGCGATGTATATCGTAGGGCTTGCTAATTCAAGAAGGACGTTCAAGTTCGTGAAAGCAACGAGGTGTCTACGAAATGATTCTGGGGCGCTTCGCCGTTGCCTTTCAGCTTCTTGCGGGGTCATCCTAGTAAGTCCCTCCTCTGCGGTCCCTGAAACTTTCAGCAACAGCTCCTATGTAGACACTGGTAGCAAACAAACTTATCTGCAAGACCAATACTAGAAACTTGCGTATCCTCCAGGCTAACTTCCTCTGAAGTATGCAACTCGAGTCGATCCGTAACGTGGTCATTGCTGGAGAAACCGGTGTCGGGAAAAGCTCTCTAGTCAACCTCGTGACTGGTGTGGACTGTGCTGCCACAGCAAACGACGTTCGTGGTGTAACCATCGGAACGGAATGTCATGATTGGGTCGATGATGCCCGAACGTTTCGTCTTTGGGACACACCGGGTCTTAGCGAAGGCTCGTTCGGGTCCGTGCCCCCAAAGCAAGCACAGGATGCACTCCGATCACTTCTTACAGAGCTCAGCAGGGGAGGCGGCGTCCATCTTCTGATCATCTGCATGCGTGGACTCCCCAGGGTCACCAAGGGCATGAAGCAGACATACGACACCATCGCGCGGATCCGGGATAAGGCTGCTCCGAATTCGCCACTCGCCGCTGTCATCACCGACCTTGAGAAAAGGTCGGCATTACCTGACATCATTCTCTCCATGGATGACTGGTGGTCAACCAACGTCGCGGCGCTTACAGACTTCAATATGATTTTCTCTGGTCACGCTTGCATCACGACTCTGCCCGACAATTGCCATCCCAAGTTACCTGGTCGTCGCGAGTTATGCCAGAGACTCGTTCGCCGCCTCATCGTCGAGGGTGTTTCACCGAAACTGGCCCGTAACATCATCATTGCTGGCGAAATCGGAGTCGGAAAAAGCTCCCTAGTCAACCTCATACTTGGTTCGCAGCGGGCCGTCGTAGCGAACGACGTTAGTCCTGTCACAACCACAACGAGCCATTACGACTGGGAGATCAATGATCAAGTATTTCGCCTTTGGGACACCCCTGGGCTGGGGGAGGGATTACATGGGAGTGGGCTTCAAAAGCGGGCACAGGAGGCGCTGCGATCGTTATTCACGGACCTCAACGAGAGGGGTGGTGTCCACCTCCTGATCATCTGCATCCGTGGCGTCTCCAGAATCTTGACGGCGACAAAGAGGACGTATGATCTCATCATGAGAATACGTGATAGGTTCTCTCCCACGGCGCCTGTGGTTGCGGTGATCACCGATCTCGAGAATCGGTCGACCACGTTCGATACCATGCTCTCTATGGAGGAATGGTGGACGACCAGCTCGGAAACGTTATCTGACTATGAGATGTTTTTCTGTGGCCACGCTTGCATTACCAACCTACCCGACAGCTGCCAACCACAGGTACCTGGACGTCGTGGGATGTGCCAAGAGCTCGTGCGCAGTCTGATTGTGAACCAATCTCTTCATCCGCGTACTGTGCCTCCCAAAGACCTGCACGTCATGTTGTTTGGGGAGACTGGTGTCGGCAAAAGTTCACTCATCAATCTACTCGCGGGGTGGCAGATTGCATCGATCTCGCCGGACAGTGCGCCTTGTACCTTGGACTCTTCCGAGTACCAATTCCAACTTGGTTCCACTACCATCCGTTTGTGGGATACCGTTGGCTTGGAGGAACCTGAAAAGGGTCCGAATGGCTATGTCGGTGCCATTGAAAAAGCCGTTCAGCTTATTCGAAGGTTGAATGCGACAGGAGGTATCAGCCTGCTCTTGTTCTGTATACGCGGTAACAGGGTCACGGCGACTGTACAGAGCAACTATAGGCTGTTCTACGAAGTCCTCGGGAAGAAGGAAGTGCCCATTGCACTCGCCGTGACCCACTTGGAGAGGGAAGCGGACATGGGGGACTGGTGGCAGCGGAATGGCAAGATGCTGGATAAGAGTGGTATTCACTCGACTGGCCACGCGTGTATCACTACGCTGGAAGGTCATCCCAAGTATGCCGAGTCGAGGGATATTCTTCAGGACCTTCTTTCGCGTTTTGATGATCAAGGCAAGTTCTCAATGCCATCAGAGGCTTGGATTGGTCGCATTTTGAAGGGTTTGGGTTCTCTGGTGGATAAGAGCTTTCCGAGAGGAAAAGACCTGATTCGCATCTTGACGAAGCGATGCCACTTGGACTCTGATGTAGCACAACGAGTGGCTGCTTGCATTGACTCTGACAGTGGTTGGTAGACAAATTTATCAGCGCCATCATTCTGGCCAACAATCTTGCGGGCAGCGGTTGGCACTACTAGGGATACGCTTGTCCAAGGAGTGCGTGAAACTATAGCATATCTGGGGGTCGAAAAATGGGCACCAAAGCTTGAAGACGAAGAAACGCCTCATGATTGTGCCGCCGTCAAACTAGTACTTTGTATAGGACGTGGTTAGTGGGACCACTGGGACGGCGAGATTCACATTGGCTGCAGTCAAGTATCTTGGAATCGTGATTTCCAACAGAGGACGTACAGTGGGCAGACTGATGGGCCAATCAACCGAGTGATGCTCACCGACACGCCAGGTTTTAGCTGGATCAGTCTGGAAAAGCGTTCACTTACGATGACCTCCAGTTCCACTATGTTGGAGACTCGTCACATGATCAAAATCAGCCGTGCACCGCCACTTTGCTCCCCTGTCTAATACAAGTACGGGAGACGGAACCTACGGATTCATGGCAACGAAAACGAAGAGCGACGTCAAAGTTTTGAAAGGACAAGAAGGTACGTGGATAAGATATTTGGTCGTATCCAATAACGTATCCGTCCTCTGCAGCCGAAGACGCCATTGTGCAGTACATGAAAAGGGTATTCACAGCAGCTGTCTACATGCGCCCTAATATACATCTCGTGTGTTTAACAGATGAACAGGCCGTTTGGTGCCGTCGACATATCGGCCAACTTGAAGGGCGCGGTCCCGAAGGCAACCACGGCCAAGATCCTTGCCTCGCTCGCCGAGAAAGGCTTGATCGTACAGAAAACATACGGTATATGCGCTCCTGAAATGATCATGATACGTGGCACGCTGGAACCAACCGCGTAGGGAAGACTCATTTTTACGTTGCGAATCAGAACGACATCGATACTCCTGGTGCAGACGAATTGGCGGCTCTAGAAACGGAATGTAAAGCGATCGAGGAGGCGAACAACGCTGTCTCGGCGGAAATGAAGAACCTGCAACTAGGTTTCAAAACGCTTTGATCATGCCCATTTGGTGCTGACGCCTGCCAGAGTTAAACAAGCTCAAGAATGCGCCTACGGATGATGAACTCGAGACTCAGCTGGAAGAAGCAAACCAGACCGTAAGAACCCTCTATATAGATCGTCATCGATATTTCTACCACGTTAGATTTCTCGTTTATCCGAGAGGCTTGCTCCGCTACGTTGCGGCGTGCCGCTCATATCATACGATGATCTCGCACAACTCGACACCGAGTGGGCTAAATGGCGACCTGAATGGAGTCATCGCAAAAAAATCTTCACTTCGTCAGCCCGCATATATTCTTCCCCGTGGGTGCATGCTGACTTGCATTGCTTCTAGCTTCTGGCAGCTTGCGACGGATGCTCTGCCGCCTCAGGACGCTGATGCACTTGCCGAAGATCTCGGTATCGAATTCGATACGCCGGAACACATATCGCTCGAAGGTGGCCCCTTGTTCGCGGTACCGGGTCAGAACTCGAGACCGAATTTGAAACGCAGGCGCGAATAGGTTTTCACTTGAGCTGTGCCTCTTCTTCGTGTGTTTCGGCATCCGTGTACTGAATAGTTCGTTTTTCTGGTTGCGAACTTGGACTGTGTGAACTACATATGACACAGTGATCAGAGGTGGACAACAACAACAGGTAAGGATGTTCTCGCAAGACCGATTCACCCTGAAACGGCCGTGTTTCCACTAATACCCAGCCATCCCCTCCCAAATCCACTTGCAACAGCCCGGAAACCGGACTCCTTGACCTCGGAAAGGAATAGATCGTGCTGGTCCGCCAGTCGTTCGTTGTTCCGCCTAATCTCTTGGATGACACCGTGCTGACGCGTACATAAAGGGCAAGCAGCCTCATTCTCAAAGAGACATCTACGTTCGATGATCTCAGGGTTGCACATCGTCAAGAGAAGAATCATACCGTTGATGATAGCTATGATTGCACATAAAGTGTATGCTAGGAAGATCGAGTTGACCACTGCATTGCGAGCATCGCATGACGTGGAACACTCTCGGATGCGTCGTGTCCTCGAGGTCCTCGACTTGCTTCAGTTTCGTCCTAGTTTCTGAGCGATAAGAAGAGATTAGTTGTTGATCCTGCGCAAACGTGTCATTATCTTGTCAACAGAGAGGACACGACAAAGAGAAACGCACTGTCGCTATCTCTTCCTCGCCTTCCTTGATCCGCCTCATCAGCCAGCCTTTTACCAGTCCGATGCTTGCAACCTCGTTCCGACTAAGGACTTGTACCACAGACAGAGGTGACATTATCTTTTCACTCTCAATATGTTCCAAAAGGGATTCAAGATCTGTTTGGTGTGCGGTGAGAAGTGCAGGCGTGGAAGTGAGGAACCGGAGGACGAGCGGGTAAAGGTGGGGATTATCAGGACCATACTTGCGCAGAGCTGAAATAACTTGTACAGAAGGTGGGGATTCAGCGAAATCCGTCTTAGATGTGCTGCCCGAGTTGTGTTCTCCCATCCAGAATCGCAACACGTCCTCATACATGCCCATCTTCTCCCATAAAAGAATCAGCCCAGGTATGTACTGGTGGCTCGAACAGAGAACCAGCGCATGGGTGAGATCATACGGCAGGTGGGTGGAACGAAGCAGTCGGAGGGCCTTGTGATGCTCGCACAATGTATGTTGGTCCTCTTCAACACCCTCATCGAGATAGAGCTCCAAAAGGGTGTTCCATACTGCAATCTGATCTCGTTTTTCGGCTTCTTGATCCTCGCCTGCACCAGCAGTGATGACGCCCAACTCCGAATTACTGGTCCCATCCAGTGTTTGGCCCCATCGCCGTTGTGCTACTGTCTCCAGGAACGCGGCAAAACACCTGGGGTGGTCCACAAAATGGGCAAAGAAGAGGGTTGGGGATGGTCGCCTGGCTGGTGTCTGCGTTCCTGCGCCATCCGTAGATGGTGCTTGAGGTGCAAAGGATTGAGTGCTAGGTCCGCTAGCTAACGCAGTCACCGGATCCTCTTCTCCTTTATCTTCCACTTTCTTCCTGGCACCGTCACCGCCTGTTAACGTAGGAGGTACCGCGGGTGCTCTTGAGAGAGCGAGTAGGGCTAGATAAGAAGGCGTTGACGCCCCTTGTACTGGTGTTTGAGGACTTTCCGAGGGCGGGAGAGGGCCAGAAATGGTACACAAATCAATAAGCAATTGTGTGGTCTCATTCGGAAGGTTATCCAGAAGGGCGCGACAATAGCGAGCGAGGTTCGATTCTGCCTAATGTTCCAAATACCGAAACCAACGTCAGCCAATTGTTACCTGGAACGATGGATGGCAAAACTTACGCCGGCTCCGCCCACTTCTCTCAAATAATTGATTGCTTCTCTGTATCCGTTCCCTGCATCCTCTTTGTCCACTTTCCCTGTCTTGAGATCCCCACTTCCAGCACCAATATCTTCTACGACGACCCTGAGATAGTCCTCGTGTCTTCCCCATCTTCTTGCAAGGTACGCAGCTTGATCAAAGAACCCCGCCTGGCGGCATACACGGATCGCCGTATCAAGGTCAAACGGAGGTTCCCGGGTCGTTCCTTCGCCAGGGACCGCTGTGCCACCAAATGTGACGGTTCCGACAATTTTTCCCTCGCTTCGAACGAAAGCATCTACTTTGGCAACATCCCCCACTTTGGCGTAAGTATTAAGAAGAAGGGTCGTATGTTCCGCGTTCGCGAGGCCGTTCGTATGCAGTTCTTGCAGGTAGAGCATCAAGAGTGGGGTCAGATTAGCGGTAAGGAACTATACGTAAGTTAGTATAGGCTGGTGTAACATGCGAACTGGAATATGATCATGAAGAGATAGGCACACCTTGCGCACGACATAACTTCCCCGGATACCACCAATCGTCTGCAAATACTCCTTCATCGCACCTTCGTAATCGCCCTTCTCGTAAAGATAATCACCATGATGCCGATGGACATCTGTCGTGTCCAGATTTTGTGTGTACGCAAATGACAGCGCGAGAGGGTAGAGGTGTTTCTCGTACAATAGCGCGAGCTTCGTGGCGGTCGGCTTTTCAGCCAAACGAGTCACCTACGTGAATCACATCAAGTCGATAATAAGGCAGCATGTAATTGGGAGATACCAACCACTCCGTCGTTTCCCAAAATGTACACAGACCCCCATGCAGATACGACATCCCGGACACCACACTCAAATAGTCCGACATATGCGATCACCTTGTTTTCCATGTCGATGAGTACAAGCCGCGCGGCGTCTGGGTCGGAGACCCCATTCATAGAATTCGAGGAGAGAACGTTGGAGAACGATGATACATCAGTAGTGACTTTCCGTTGTCGCAGGCCGGTTTTTGCGGTGACATTTGAGGGAAGTGCTGTGGAAGTAGACGTTGACGCAGGGATAACCACGGTTACATAATTCAGGTGAGTGTGCAACGAAGACTTGCGCCCTGCGAAACTCGATTAGACCTGATAATCATCCTCCAACCCTAAGAGGATGGAACCATACTGACCTTCGTAGCTAACTACGCCTAACCTTCCACCAACGCCCACGCCAACCACTGCCTCATCTCTGCCCAAAACAACCCAACGTGCCTTCCAGTCAACGCAAGCACAACGCAAACCCGCCCCAATCTCGTCAACGAGGACAGCTGAAGGGCTAGAGGGCTTCGGAAGAATTGGATAAACATACGTAGCGGAGGTAGTAACGATGACAAGGGAAAGGGTTGAAGAAGAATTCGAACTCGGGTTAGGACCGGAGCTGGGAAGATCTACGACAGTAGAAGATGACAACGGATCCATAGAGACTGATGCTGGTGCAGTAGTGAAAGCCAGAAATGTCACTGGTTCGGTTGCAATTTCATGAATAACTCGAGGTTTGGGGATGGAAGTAGATGAGGATGTTGAAGACAGGGATTGATCCAAATGACGATACAGGAGAACGGTCCCATCTGCGAGACCAACAGAAAGAAAAGAAAGGGTAGACGTTAACGCAAGGGTGGCAACCTATGCTCAGATAGTGAGTCTGCGCGAGGAACGCAACCAGAACACAACATACAGGATGGGGTTTCCCTGCCGGCTGCACTTTGGCATTGCGAAGAAGGACAGGTGCACCCGTCTTCTTGTCTATCTTTCCTAGGTCCCATATTTTCAGGATAGACGAGCGAACATTATCTTCATCCTTGACGCGCCTGCAAGTTAAAGATGAAATGGATGGTAAGGGACACGGCCACACACCCCGATAGAGATCAGAATACCCATCTCTTCCACCATGTGGGTGACCCTTCCGCCTACATGCGCAATCCAGCTCGCAACAGAAGCGAAGACTTGGTTAAGAAGATGGACACTTCCATGGATGTCTGCAACGACCAAACCATGAGAAGAAGATATCATTGCCGATATTTCTGAGGTATTCTGGCATTCAGGAGTCAATGGGAGGGAATTATAAGCTAGAGCCTAAGCGCACCTTTAATAGCTCGGGTGGACACGCTGGGTCGTGCGCATCCTTGACGAGTTCGGTGTCGAAGAACGTGAACTGTCGGAGCTGAACATGGTGTCAGAAGTGCTTCAAGTGGGAACAAAGGCTACTCTTACAGCAGCAGCAGCAGCTGGGGATCCAGCCATGTCTGACGACGACCACGATGTCTGAGCCAAGAGCGCTTTGGTGTCCGACTGCTGGGACTGGGAGGTTACATCATCATTTCTGTTTCCCACTGAGATCTACGCTTTGTCTAGTCCAATCACCATCGAACTCTATTTTACGGGATCTTCGAGGAGTGGCCATGCCCAGGGATTACAGTATGTGCTAGGTATTAACGATCGCACTTTAAGTTGAACTAAGGATCTTTAGCGAAACAATGGAGTTAACAAGGTTAAGCAGATCGATCTGCTTAGTGGCCTCGTCATGTCTAGTTTTATCGCACAGATTTTGGTCTACAGAACCTACTGGAGCATATCACCTGTCGAGGACCGAGCAGAAAGTTGCCAGTGACACCCTCGAGTATTAGTTTATACTATGAAGGTGAACAAATCCGACTGGGCTACATAAGCAGCTAAGGCCTACGATGCCTTCTCACCACCAACGAGACGATCATGACAAGGAGTCCTAGGGACTGCTCATTACTTGGGGGGCACACCATACCTAACTAGCTTGCCACCTCTTTCGCACCCTCTGTCCTTTCATACTCATGGTTGACCGCCAGAACGAAGTGTATGGTGCATCGGGGTAGTCTGAATTTTCCTGTTTGCATCATTATCGGTCCGCAACCGATTGTGGAGTTCGGATGGGATCCAGCGTCTGCTCGGCACCACCAGCGAGAATGGGTGAGGGAAGATTTGATGAAAAAACCGTGGGTGTCGATTTGGAGGGGCGACGGCAAGATCCAAGAGTTGCGCTGCCTTCAGGTAAGCAGTCACTGAGAGCACGAGCCATGCATCCACTTTGGGGAATCAACTGGACGACATCACAACGCATTACACGTCATGGAGGAGCTAGGGCTCGCATTATGGGTGCGTGCCCAGTCGATGGTCGGCGGGATTAAGACGAGGAGGGAAAAGGGGGAGAATTGCCTGCTGAGTACCAAGCGAATACAAAAGCCCTCGGCACTCGCCAGACACGATATGTTGGTCGGCGTGTCGACCAAGCACCTATACCCAGCGAACGCATCGATTAGCGCAGCAGGGAAAAGACTTGAGGGTCCGAATAGTGTCTGAAGAGAGTCGATAGTTCAAGCAGAATGTCTGTTAAGTGCACCAGCACAATCTATGATATAGTTAGCAATAAGCGATCCTGGTAGCCCATTGCCTGAACCAAATCAGGAAGAGCATAAAGGGTCTCTAAAGGTAACGCGTACAGCGTCACTACCACCTGGAATGAGTTGATCAGGCGCCATAACTAATCCACTTTACCATGCAAGAGATAAAGAACCACCTTTCATCTGGCTGCGGTTTCCCTCTTGCGAACTGCCGCCGACCACACAAATGACCGTGAGTTTGTGTGAATGTGGACTTACTAATAGCAGCCATCGACGAAATCTCTCCTTCAAAATCACTAAGGGGGAGAGGTTTAACCCAGACAAAGTTTGCCAGCGGACTCGACACTCTTCACAGTATTTCGTCAACAAATAGGCCTGTAGTATAGAACATCCCAACGTCGGTTCGCAGAAAAACCGAACAACCAAGCGTCCAGCTTGGACAGGGTCGCCATGAGGGTGAAAGTGAAGCTAGGGTCCTCCAAAACGAGGGATAGAAAGTATATGCCGGCTTGAGTGCCTTTGGGCAGAGAAAAACTGATGTGCAGCACGCACTACGTGCATGTCAGCGCTGATGGTACTTTTTATGCACATGGGTGGTCGATCTACCGAATTTCAGGCCAGGTCTGGATTGGGAAGATGTAATATGATTGTCCAGCGCAAAATTAATGAGACCGAACTGGCACTCCAGGTACCTGGTGGGGTAGGTGAGTGATGAGCACCCGGTGCTAGTTCCTTTACTTTGCTTGCGCAAACGGTATGGCATACACACATATTTTCCTTTGATTCGGCTGCAATTAAGTTTTGAAGAAGCAATGAAGGGAGACCAGTAAGAGGGGAACTTTTTCCACGCCTTAGCATGTTGTACACCTTCTGTCCGCGTGCTGGCGCAATTACTGCAGTGTCGCTCTAAAGGGCAGAAGCCAGACGGAGGGTATTTAGATGAGTTCGGTTAGTCTCGGGATCCGAGGTCTATAAGTAGGTAGTATCCTGTAGCAGTGGAGCGCATTCCGCCAGTGATCTGGTCGGTGAGACAGCCCGTCGGGCTCGAGTTTCCGCTCGAAACTTTAGTTCCACGTCGAGGTCCTGGCATCAAGTACTTTACCGTCTTGCAGTAGTTTACCATATTTGGTCACGTGGGAAGCTACGAACGCTCTCCCCTTCCATGTCACTGTACGTACGACTGGGGTAGCTCTTCATCTCCTTGTCGCATCACCTTCGCTACTCCCAACGATGAGCGCTGAAAATGAACCCCTTCTTCGAAGCGAGGGGTCAGGTCAGCGCAGGGATGCGCGTGATAATGTAGGATTCACAGCTGCGCAACAACGATCCCAACCTGTTCACATCCGTTCTGTCGTCTGGGCTGCCTTGGGCTTAGTCTTCGTCGCTGGTGTTATAATCGTTCTTGTTGATCCCGGCTATCTCAGAGATCATGGTTGGTCCGGAAAGCTGCCTAGGGACCCGAAGCTTGCAGCCCGGAGGTTGCTCGATTCCGCCCCCGTTATTGTCCGTACTTGTATGTCTGATCTCCTCCGCGGCTGAAATCTCGCACAGGATGGTCATATTGGTCGGCCAGAATATCGAATCTCTCAATCACGTACTCATCGTTTTGCATATATAATCCCCCAGATTTACCAGGTCTTGCGAGGATCGGTTGGCGAAACAATGTTTCCGATATCTCACTGGATGTTGAAATGCCGATGCACGTTGATATCCCCCGCCTCCGAGAAGGCAAAGTAGGCGGATTTTTTTGGTAGGTCTTTTATCGACTCTTTCGTGCTCTAACCGATTAGTCTGGCCACAGGTCAGTATACGTGTCCTGTGCCGAGAACTCAGCGGAGGGAAAGGACTTTTTGATCTCGACGTGGAGGGTCCGGTATGACTTTCCATGTGCTCCAATGATAGAGGTCAATCTGACAGCTTGTTCTAGCGACACGCTTGAACAAATTGATGTCGCCAAAGGTCTAATCGAAAAATACCCGGACGTGAGGCCATTCTCTGTCCATGTATCTCCATAGCGCTTATAGTATTTTAGACATTTAGCTATGCACTCAGCTCGGAGGATATCAAGCAGTCCATCTCGCAAGGAAAGATTGCTAGCTTACTTGGCGTCGAAGGGTTAGTTTCTTTCCGTTCCCGTTGTTAGGCTTGCTGAGACCATTCATAGAGGACACCAACTAGGAAATTCGATTTCAGTCCTGCGACAGTATTATGCACTTGGTGTTCGATATCTCACTCTCACTCACATGTGTCACAATGCGTTTGCTGACTCGTCCGGCTACCTGAAACAAATTGCTCCGCTACATTACGGTTTGAGGTACATCGTGTCCTCTTGTTCCCCATTCTTCAGACTGTCTAACTCATCGTTATCTAGCCCTATCGGGTTCAAACTTATTCAAGAGATGAATCGAATAGGGATGTTAGTTGACTTGTCACATACTTCCGACCTGACTGCAACGCAAGCAATATTACACTCCAAGGCGCCTGTTATCTGGTCCCACTCTTCGGCAAGGGCTGTTCACAACGTGGCTCGCAACGTGCCCGATGAAGTGCTCGGTATGATTGGTATGGGAAAGGGGCAGAAGGATGGTATTATCATGGTGCACTCTACTCGGTCGCCACCGCGTCTGGCTGTGTTGACGTCTTTATAGGTCAACTTTGCACCCCAGTTTGTCGCACCGGACGGCGAGGCTAACGTCCAGACTGTAGCCGATCACGTCGAACACATTGCGAAGATTGCCGGAAAGAAACAGTAAGCTACTGTCGCTTCCAGCTTTTTTTAAAGCCTCAGACTTTCCCTTGCAGCGTTGGCATCGGTTCCGATTATGATGGAATAGAATCGACTCCTGAAGGACTAGAAGACGTTTCAAAGTACCCCGCACTCGTAAGCTTTTCCTTTCCCTGTGCTCCGGTAACTATCTTAACTTCCGCCAGATCGCCGAACTTTATCGCCGCGGCTGGGACAAATATGAACTCGCAGGTTTGACGGGAGGCAACCTACTTCGAGTCTTCACCGCCGTGGAGAATGTCGCACGCGAGCTTCAAGCTGCAGGGACACCCGTTATTTATGATATTTATGAGAAGAGAAAGGACTTGCCAATTATCAGACCTGGCCCTAAGCGCGATACTTTGTAGTAGAAGTTTTTCATGGAAGGTAGTAGATTGTGCCAGCTGAGATACATCCATCGCATGTCCCGGCAAGTGCGTTCCGTGGTGCATTTCTATTTCTGGTGCCATCAAGCCAGTGCAAGGACAAACGATGGACTATCTACGCAATCTCGGTTCAGCAGCCGTATCAACCCTCGTCCAAAAGTCAGGCATTAATCTACCCTTTACCCTCGGTTCAAGGGTCGCTTCTTGCGAAACGTTGTGGGTCCTATACGATGCTACAAAACGTGTACTGTCCCACACGTCCCATCTCCAATACGAACTGTCCTTACCAGTGCTTAGGACGACAACAGCCCCGTCTCGGTCTTTGAATACGATTTCGTGCACTCCCCCAACAAGTCGACGGTTCCGCTCGCCAAGAATGCGTTGCGGAAGCTACGCACTATCCGGCATCCGGACGTGCTCAAATTCATGGATGTCGTTGAATCAGAGAGCGCGATTCTCATCATGACAGAACGCGTCCGGCCGCTATCTACTGCATTGCAGGCCTGGACGTCCGAAAGTCAGCAGGAGCGACAGGATTGGTTGCTTTGGGGGGTGCATCGGATATCGGTACGCCCTGCATTAATTCTATAATACCATTCTGTTATAAAACACAAGTTCTAGGTCGCCCTCGCGTTCATCAACGACTCTGTCGCATCAACCCATGGTAGTATCGGACCAGATGCGATCTTCATATCACCTTCCGGGGAGTGGAAGTTGGGCGGGTTTGAGGTATTGAGCAATCCCAAAGACGACAATCCGGTTCTCTATGTAAGTCTGTGTTGGTTTCTTATGTCCGTTTTTAATTTGATCTAGACAATGGGCGCTCTGTTGCGGAGATCGATGAGCTGTGCGCCACCTGAGGTCAAGAAAAATGGCTGGTCCACGTTAAAGGAGTAGGTTTGTTTTCCTCTTCCGAGGGCTTCACTGATCGTGTGCCCAGTGGTCCTATAGCAGCTGCGGACAGCTATGCTCTCGGTCTGCTTCTGCATTCCGTTTTCAATCCTACGCATCCCCCGCTGGAGACTGTAGAACCTCCCCATCCGCCTCCTCAGCCTTCTTCTTGCGGCTCTATCCCACCCTCCGTATTCTCTTCCTTCAAGAAACTCCTCAATCCGAATCCTAAGGGCCGCATGACGCCGAAAATATTCCTGGAAGTCGGCATGACAGAAGTTGCTGGCGAAGGTTGCGGATTCTTTGCAAGTAACCGATTGGTAAAGGTGTGCGCTGGCCTCGACAACTTCAGTTTGGGCGGCGAAGCAGAGAAGGCCGCGTTTCTTCGGTAGGTGACACTGTCGCGTAGTGCGAGGGGCTTGTTCATCGACAACAACTGCAGCACGCTGAAAGAATCCGCTTCCTCATTCCCTCCCGGGTTGGTGTCTTTCCGCATTCTGCCTTCGCTCGTAACTGCGCTCGAATACGGAGGCGCCTCCGCTGCCACGATCGTTCCTTTAGTTCTACAGTTTGGAAAGAATATCTCACAGGATGAATACGTTAACACCATTCTTGGACCACTAATCAGACTCTTCGCAAGCCCTGATCGGGGTGCGCGCATGGCACTGCTCGATAATCTCTCCGAGTATGTGGATAAACTCGAAATGAGAGTCGTGATAGATAAAATCTGGCCTAATCTCGTACGCATGCCCCACTCTTATGGTTGCCATGTAATGTTGATCGAATGAACCAGCAATCCGGCTTTACAGATACGGTCGCCGTCATTCGTGAAGCGACAATACGTTCGATTGTCCTCCTTTCGCCAAAGGCGTGTTTTACAATTTTATCCTTGTAGCATACTTCTGACAGCTTTTGTTTAAGTAGCTCAGCGATCGTATTCTCAACAACGAACTTCTCCGGCATCTCGCTCGCCTTCAAAGCGACCCCGAGGCGTCCATAAGAACAAATACGTGCATTTTGATTGGGCGATTAGGGCCCACGCTGGGTTACAACACTAAGCAAAAAGTCCTCGTTCCCGCGTTTTCCAAGGCACTCAAGGATCCATTTGTGCACGCAAGGGTGGCGGGGCTGATGGCATTCACGGCAACCACTGAATGTTTCAACATTGACGATGTGGCTACGAAGGTGGTGCCGAACATTTTAGGAGCCACGCTCGATAAAGAGAAGTAAGCATCTCATTCGTAATGGTTCTTCGTTGACCATCATCCAGAATCGTGCGAGATCAAGCCTTCAAAGCGGTAGAACTTTTCATGAAGCGGTTGGAAGCACATGCAGCGTCCATGGAAAGATTGAGTTTTCTTCCTTTTCACATTCCATACTTATTATTTTTATTCTTATGTAGCCTGAAACTGTCCTGATTGAGGGTGAGGGGGACACGAGTGCATCCCAATCTATTCCAGGAAGTTTTGCACAAGCAAATCTTGTCAATTCAGCCACGGGTGCCGCTGGCGCGCTTGCTGGATGGGCTATGTCTTCTCTCGGGAGAAAGGTAAACCTACGATATTAATATTTTCACTCTTCTTTGCTCACAGTATTCCATAGCTGGTTCCGAGCGACTTACAGAGCACGATCTCTGGCACCTCTGATGGGCGCACGTCGACGCCACCTATCAATAAGGGTCCTGCGGATACCCAGTTACAAACACCCTCCTCAGTTAGTTCTGTACAATCGAAAAGTCTTCAGCTCGGCGGAAGCAAGTGGAACACGAAAGCGGCCGCAGTGCAGCTTGCTGATCAAGTTGTTGCCGATGAAGGCGGAAATAATATTTGGGGCGATGGTGATTTAATGGACGTGAATGCTGATGAGGGAGACTGGGGTAAGCGTTTGCATCTATTGGGGTGTACTATTATATGCCAACCTTTGTGCGCGTCTTCAGGTGCGTTCGAGACTGCGGCTGATATTGCAGCGTCGAAGCTCACCGACCTTGGATTCGGCGTTTCACGCCCAAGTTCCCCGAAGGGTGCGCCTCTCCATGACCTTGTTCGGCAACGTACGTTGACCAACTTCCCTGCGTAGGTAAAGATGAATGGGATGCCATGGATACGCTAGCAAATGCATCAAACATGTCCGCCTCAACCCTGTGGGGTTCGCCTCAGTCCCCTCCTCGTGCGCTAACACCCCAATCTCAAACATACACCCACGCTCGAAAGTCGAGAGGCATGCCCAGCAAACCAGATTCAATTTCATCCGCCTCTAGTTCTCAACCTACCCCCATGTCATCACCACCCCCGCCCCCACCAGATACTGAACGCATTCCAAAGTCGACTGTGGGGACTTCAAAGGAAGAAAGGGCAAGCGAGTTGATGAGAAGGAAAGAGGAAAGGCGTTTGGTATGTGATTTCCATACCGGTCAGCCAAATATGAGACTGATGATGGCGATGCAAGCGCATTGAAAAGCTGAAAGAACAGAAAAGGAGCTCTGCGACCGCAGTCAGATAGTTCTTTGCACATCTATTATATCACCCCTCAGTAGCTCGTGTCCGGTTCATTATATAGACTGTGGACAGGGTTAGGGTTAGGCGCTCTAGCCAGCCGTATATGTAAACAAGTACAGGACGACTCTTTAACCAGTACTTTCGATATGTCCCTCTCCGCATAACACATTGGCTGTCCTCCCACACATCCGTGAAGTGACCTTGGACTGACGTTGGATCGGACCCCATGACAAAGAACAACGCGAAACACGATAACCCGCTTCCCATATATGACTCACGTCCGCCCCCATGGGTGCCCCCATCTCACCAGTCAGCTGACGTTGGCAAGTCTTGTGGGCACCAAATCATACGCGAGCTAATAAATAGACACTCTAGGATATCCTAGTTTCCATCCACCGTATCCTGGCCAGGATGAAGATATTTTGTCTGAAACTAACGTTAGGAGTGGGTTCGTACTTAGTCCGCACGTCCAGGTATGCACAAAGATTGCATGTATTGGAACTTCCCTCACGCCTACCAGTCAGAGACCTCCAGCGTCACAGAAGCTTTGTGTTTCCAATCGGGCACTGAACAGGATCACATTTTTGATCCTGTCACAGTCGAGCAGTTGGAGAACATAATGAATGAGATATTTGCTCGCCGTGCTGAGCATACCCCTAGTGTTCCGCGAGTTCATTTTTGCACGCCATATGTAACGTTTCGCTCATGACGTACATAGTCCCTGGACCTTCAAGATACCCTCTCGTGTGACTCTTAACGAAGCAAAGCGTCAGGCTTGGTTCGCTGACCTCGCAAATGATGGTGTTCCATTGCACAAGTTTGGTAGGAGTGTACCGCATGGGGCAAAAGGACACGATCTTCTCGACTTGTTGCAGTCGAACAACGTAGCGGTCCCCCGTGCTGTGTGGTTTTTGCGAGTTCTTGGTGCAAACGAGACGGTACATTGGTAATATGACTCGGTGGTTCATTGTAGCTGATCTCTCGTTCTAGGTGGGTCTGCGGAATAAGCCAAACTATAACCCCACGCAGTATAGCATTGATTGGACGAACGTCGTCACGAGCTACCTCAAGAAACAACTCGCCGAAATTGTACTTCCTAGCGCTCCTCGTTTAGGGCTCAATATCAAGCAATCTTTCAAAGGCGTGCTGTCGGACCCGGACTCCCGTGACAAATGGGCATCACGTTTTACTTATTGGTGCGTTTCTGAATGTAACGTGGTCTGTGCGCTGATCTGTGCTCAACAGCCTTCGACTCCTTCGACCATTTTATACAGACGGTCTGGTCGACAGACGGACATTTCTACTATGGCTAGTCCAGCAAATGATGACATGCAATCTCGCGCAAGCTGGTTTCGTGGCCCATCTTGCGGACGAGTACTTGGACGGCATGCTCGCCAGTCGTGCACTCACCAAGCCATTCGCTGACGCGTGTATCGCCAAGCTTTCAGAGGTCAATTACCTAATTGTTGTTTGCTACGAACACCCTCTCACTTCGCTCGGAAGATTCGGTCATCAGCGCAGGGGCAACTCGTCAAGCTGGACGTATTGTTAGAAGCTCTCTTGCAAGTGAGTGTGACATCTTTGTATTTTATCGCGTGCTTACCTGTGCAGCGAATCTGCCTTACTCTCCCGGACGTTTTTGTCAGTCCGAACGCCTGGGCCAGTCATTCGTTGTTGTTGACCTCGGTTTTGTCCAATGCTGTTGGAGACCGTTCGCCGCCTAGAGATTCATGCGGACGCGAGGTCCAGCGGTCGCTTCTTGAAAACCTCTCGGATATCCGTAGAAGGAATGACGCGATGCTGTTCCGAAATCTTCCTCCCCGTGCTTTGGAGCGTCTTGGATCGATGGTTGTTGATATTCAGGTGGGCCCCCTATCCCTATGCTTTCCGCTTGCTACATTATCTATAATAGAAACTCAATTCCATATCTTGTACTACTGACATGTCGAATGTCAGTTTCTTTCCGTCGTGTTCAGGTGAATGCTTGTCATCGGTGTTCACCGAAAAGCTTGACACGCTCCTTACCTGGGCTGTGACACCCCTTCAATTTGGGCCGCATCGTTCCTCCGCTGCCGTAACTCTTCTCAGTCAATATTGCGAACGCACAGCACGTCGAGAACTTTCCTGCGCAGCCTTGCACGACTATTTGTTTGATTGGCTCGACACAAGTGATGTGGCTGCGGACGGTGCTAATCTCAGATCCGTCTCGGCTCTTTTCGGAAAGCTTGTCAAGAATAGCTTATATGACTATGCAGTTTATATCCAAAGACTTGTTGCACGCAGTGAGCCAGGTCTTTCGTGCTCTGAGGTAAGTCATCAAGAATTCCGGTGCGTTTGTCTCTGACTGAGTCGCAACAGCCAACTCAGTCGGCTTCGAAACACCGCGAGTTCCTACGTTGGATACCACTCCACGACACTATATCGTCATTATCTCATCAGCGCAAACTGATTCTATATGGTGCCCGTGCACGTGAAACACCTGAAGACATCTGTGAGAGAGAAATGAGGCGGGAGATTCGAGCCGTCTTGCCACTTGTATTCGGAGGTGTATTATCTGCCAATCTGGATCACGGTGTATGCTCACCCAGATGACCAATTCAGGGACTCCCCATCCGTTCACCTCCTTGTCGGCTTTGCATAGCAAATGTCACACAACTATCCATGCTCCGCGCTTCCAGCAAGTCAAGGTGTTCAAGGAGTGGCTTCTACCAAACTATAAGAAATTTGCCAGTTCGTAAGTCGCTGCTTTGATTGTTTCACGCGTCTAGTTTGACTTTTGCAGATCTGATAAGTTTGACGAACCCGTTGTTCTTCAAACGTACAGCGCGGTAGTAGAGCTATTGTGCTGTACGTGTTGTTATGGTTCGCTGCTTGAGGTAGGATTGATCCAGCAATCAGGTGTGCAGCACAAACTGAACTGCGTTTCTTTCAGCTGAGTCTCTCGGTATTATTCCAGACTTCACATGTGGGTGTCGTCGCGGCAGTCGGCGAAGTATTTCATCGCTTTGCCACCGTTTGGACTTCGATGAACGTGACAAGCAGTATCACAAATGCCCTTTATGCTTCTCATGTGGTTTGGAGGAACCGAGGAGTACAAGTGAGGTCACTTCTAGCTCTTCTTGTTGAGATGGATGGGGGACACCACCTGGATGAATCTGCGAGGGCCCTCGTGGCGGCGGATATATCTTCATTTACTCATGTAAGTTGGTACGATACCAGTGGATTGAATTCTGATTTTTTTAGGCGCTTGCTCCAGAAACGGTCCTGGGTGGCACGGTCCCTCCGGTTTTACCAGAGATCTTACTACTTGCAGAGGATTCAAAACCAGATGCCCCGTCGATCCTTGCTAATAGCCTGTGGTACAAGTATCGAACATCATCGGACTGGGGTTGGAAGGTTTGGGATAATACCGTGGCTTCATTGCGTCAAGTACCACTCATGACAGATGACGTTCTCAAACGGCACATGATTGCGTTGCAGTATGCACAGTTCCTTTTGCATGTCGACCAGCACCTTCCTGCCGGCATTGACGAGCAGGTACTCCGCTGGTTTCTCGGTACTGGCAAAGGCGAAATATTGGCACTCACAGTCGATGCGTGGGATGTATGCACCGTGGTGCTGCTGTTTTTGTGCGCCCATGGGGCTCTCCCATCGACGACTATCCTCCGAGGCCTTGTCTACCCCGCATGGATTCAACTGGCAAAGATCATGTCTGAGCAAGCGCAATCACTGACAACCTACATCCAGTCAGCGAATGCCTTGTTTGACTGTCTAATCTTGAGAGCAGAACCTCAGATATCCTCCACGCTTGGGAATACCCTTCTAGATGGCCACCGGTTTTATACCCGCCGTCAAGATGCATTTAGCGAGCCACACTTCAGATTTCTTGCTGCTGAGATGCCTACTCTCGTATCTATCGAACATAACCCATTCGTTCCGCAACACCTTCGAGACATGGCAAAGGATCTCCGCATAAGAACTTGCGAGAGCCAGCAGTTTCGGTTCGCTGCATACCGTGATTTGGACGTGGTGCGGAGGGCCTTCGAGCAACCTATCCAGTCCGGCTCTATCGACGAGACGCTCTTTGAACCCCTCGTCAATGCGCTCAAGGTGATTCTGAGCGACTCGAGTGAGGGTAAGTGTTCGGTATTTTAGCCCTCCGTGTCTCCTGGATCGCTGAACTAGACCCCCAGGCACGGATGTGAATACCTTTTTGAATGGCGGAATTTCATCGGTGCTCAGTCCGTGGCGTCTTGCTGCCACCGCCGTTCAACTTCAGTTCGGACTACGACAGTTGGGTCGAGCCATGGCGAACGATTCGACGAAACAAGCGGCCAGCGCATCCCTGGACAAGATGACTTCTGTTCTATTTCATCATTCGATTGCTTCTGAGGAAGCGTGTTTCATCGCCGAGATGGTGAAGGAGATCGATAGTACCGTGGCAGAAAAGGTTCTTGTGCTTGCCACACTTGATGAGACTTGCTTACTAATTACCATTGAAGTTTGTGAATAACGGTATGGAGAGCCTTGCCGAAATTCTGGCTCGTTTCTCGACTCCGCTGTCGCTCGAAAATCTTGCAGAACGTGTTAATCGTGCAGGGGAAATTTTACGTCTCCTATCACATGTGATGGAACCTTTCCGTACGAAAGGAGCCGTTTTTCAACTGGATAACAATTGTCAAGAACGACTGGGCAAGGGAATATGCGAGACCCTCTGTGCTGTCGAGGCGATGTTTGCCGTGACGGGTCCTGAAGATTCGAAACGATTGACACAGAGCATCATCTTTGTCGCGCGCTTACTGCAGTTTAAATTAGGATTTAGTGGAACTTGGACGATTGCTGTCCGCGAGCAGCACGAAACGTTGTCGTCCACACTTTTCCGCTTGGCTCTGGTATGTGTACTTGTCAGGTGCAGTGATGAGATGCTAAAAACATCATGGCCAGATCCACGCGTCGGGGTCATCTGATCTTGACTCCGTGGCGTACCCATTACTCATTGATACGCTGTGCTTCGTAATTGACGGTATGTCGTACGAACCCTTGTCGTTTACATACTGACGTGTACCATGACAGAACTTCACTCGCAGTCCAAGTCCAGTACATCTGACCTCTTCAAATATTACCCCAACATCTCTGAACACGAGCTCCGAGCCGACCTCCCGTCTGAACACCATCAACAGTTATGTGCCCTGCTCCCACACCTCCCTCCCAACGAGATCGTTACAAATCTCGTACATGCCCATCGTGATGCATCTGGTCATCTGGTGTACGGCGCACCTATACTAAATCGACCTTGGGAATGGGCCGAGAACGTAGGCGAGCCAGCGGTGGAAGAAGACGTGTACGGATGGCGGGAGAGACCGTTTAAAAATGCGTCCTCGCTCTCTCTCGAGCTCTTTGAAGCGTGCCGAACGGGAGAGCACGTTCCCTGTTCCGATCTACTCCGTGACACCACTGAACACGGCAACCGCGAAGACAACTGCATGCGCCTCGAGGGCGACATGCGATCGTTCGGGGACGGTTTATCGACTGAGAGTATATACAAACGGGACTGGCGCGAGACAAGACTGCATGCCTATCGTGATGGACATGTGGATGGTAACGGGTCATCAATGGGCAAATGTGACGGGTTGGACGAGGCGGGTTTGTTACCTGTCTTTCCGGCACAGAATCGCGCAGGCTCGATGGGAGCGGGATCAAGAAGAGCATCGCCTGCGTCGTCAGTCAAGTCGAGAGGATCCGTTCAGGGGACCGTGTCATCGATGCGGCAGAGTCCGGGTTCGACGAACAAGATGTCGACGACGGCGAGCGATGTGATGGAAGAAGGGAGCGCGACGAAGAGGTCTGGCACTAGACACAAGAGGAAGACACATTCTGATGATGAAGTTGAGATCGTTGGGGAATCATTGCCTGCCAAGGTGGATACCAAGAAGCCGAAAAGTGTCAAGGCACGAGGGAAGAAACGGTAACTGAGATGACTTGCCCACTACATGCAGCATTTTTTTTTTTTTTTGTTACTACATGTTGTCGTGGTCATAAGCTACTCTACTACCAATCGCAGAGGCAGATTGTAACTGACCTAAATGAGCATAGCATCGGATCATTGCGAACCACCAAAGGTTGCTCGTTCCAAAGTCATCTCTAGTTCAGGTTTTTGGATTGATATGATGTCCCCATGCCAGCACGTCGAACTTGGTACGTACACCATTGACTGGGAGAAGTAGCCGGCGCAACGATTGAGAAGAAGGCGCAACGAAGGTCCGCTTGCTTCTACCGACTAAAGACACCATTTCTGCTCTGAGGTTGCGCGGACGATCCTATTCAGTCCAGAGATCCTGACGGTATTACGTGCCTGGAATGAAACAAAGCTTACCGTCTCAAGAACAACCCCTAAGTTAATGAATGGATCAATACGGCCACGAGCCTTTTGAAAACTTTTTCATGTGGCTTCGACGGGCGGGATCAAACGAATGCTTGTTTTGCCTTTTCTTACACCGCCGTCGAAATTTCTGTCAGTAGCAACTGACACGCATAAAATTATAGGTACTTAGCCCATCATCCCCGACGACACTTTCAACCACACGGTGCGCCGCATTGCGGTGTCATGAACCAACAAACGCGTTTGTGAGCTCTGAAATTCGGAATGGACAAGAAGAGCTTCGGTTCTGCGAATGAAAAAAGGCCGACCTCTTATCAAGTGTGCCTTCAGCTTGTGACACCCCCGGCAAGTCCGACTTGTCGTCTGCCATATGTCTGCAACGTGTCGGCGTTGTACCTGTCAAGCGGTAGGGTAGGTACATATACGGGGTGCTGCTGTCCCGCGCTTGTCATCCTAGTCCTTCCCAGACGGCTTGGATGTTCAGGTAGTTGTGATCGTTAGCCTGACCGTCGCAGTTTGCAAGCTAGAAACCTCGGGGTCAAGCCAACGGCGACGCACCATGGCAAAACACATCAAGTGAGCAACAGCATCCGTTACATACCACGCATGTAGAGTACCGGCAGAATATGCTATCGTGTTTATCAACCGGCGAGACCGGGGAGCAAGATTCCACCACCTGAGAAAGAAAGGTGCATGTGTATCTAGCCGGGTGCCGCGAAGAAGTGATCAAAGGGTCTAGTCCCTCCATGAGAAAAGTCCTTGCGCGGATTCGCCTCACCCATCATCCCCGCGATTTCCTTTATGAGGCCCTTCAGCCGGAAATCCTCGACAGGCCTATTCAACACCTCCTTCCGGCAGGACGGGCAGG
>JBBPKT010000167.1:0-33174 GCA_038089395.1 Pulveroboletus frians
GGTGCAATGTTGGCGCTTGCGGAACTCGCAGACGCCTATCAACAACGATTTGGCCCGGAGGGTGACAATAATCGACGAGAGGTTGGTCAAGCCGTTCTGACATGATAGTTATTTATCAGAACACCCTGTGCAAGATTTTTGGCCTTGTCGGACAAGTCCCAAAAGATATCATCCTCGCACCTCGGAGTGAGCAAGTGCTCAGTGCAGCTTGTAGTCTCATTGCCGTCAGTATTACTCAGCAGGAAGTGCAAAAACCCCAAGACCAATCGCCTGTCCTAGATTGGCGTTATCTCGTCGATCTAGGGCTGCGCCACGGGAGCACTCACGTGCAAGAGGCGGCTGCAAGTGCAGTCGCCAGAATGAGTTCTCTTGCGGACTGCTCTGTGTTGGTGCAAAGATAAGTTCCTTGTTTGCATATAGTACATGTACTGTGCAACGTATGCTGAATTTGGACGGCTTTTCTGCACATTGATTAAAGAGTTCAGACACGGGTCCCCATCATTGCAGCAGAGCTTGGGGCATGTGTTGGGCGTCCTCGACTACGACGCACATCCTCATGTTCTCCTTGAAGCGGTGGATTGCTTGCTGGAGAGCATCAGCTCAGAGGTGAGGAGTCGGACTCCATTCACAGTCTCAGCATGCTACTCTCATTAAACCGGTGATTACAGTCTGCAGCTAGAATAACAAATGTCGAGGCGCGCCGAAACTGTTGTGCAGCTATTCCCAAGGTCTTCACAAACACAGCGCCGAGGCTGGCGGAACGTATGTTACACACCTGATGTGGATATATTCCCTGTCTCACCACCCGGGCGTAGACTTCCAGTCAAGTAAGGTCTGCGCCTTGTTTGATGCATTGGAAACCGGGCTGGAGGATTATACTACGGACGAGCGTGGAGACGTGGGGTCATGGATACGCATCGCTTGCATTCGTGGCTTGAGTTCGGTCATCGAAGACCTATTCCGCATTTCTGGCAGCCTGCCGGACTTTCCTTCCTTCTTACCTCCCCACAGATACCACGCTGCCGTTGGACGCATTCTCCGGCAGGGTGTGGAGAGGCTTGATAATGTCCGCCAGATTTCTGGCGAATGTTTCATGCACATTTTGAAGCTTCAACTCCCTACTACGGAACATGCAGAGAGGTGGAGGGTAAAAAACATCGATTTGATGAATGAGCTGTTTTTTGCGTGAGTAATTTCATGAAGGAACAGAAACACTTGATGTCAAGTTTTCTGTAGCGAGAATGGCAATGACATCAATAACTGGAGTGATGGTGAGTGGTTGTTCCCGAAGGCCGTCAAGATCCTCCAAATTCCTGAGTATCGGAGATCGCTGCTGAGTGGCCTAGTGTTGAGCATCACCACGAGGACGAACAGTACGGTATGTTGCTTTCACCACGGTGGGTTTCGACGGCAGGCTTACATCTTATTGACCTAGCAACGGCCTGCATCAAAGAGTCTCGCGAGTTATACAAAAACGTTACCCTTGACCGCGTCGTCTGAGGCAGAATACAGCCTCGCAGAATTTGCAAATGATCTCATCGGGTTGGCTCAATCAAGGCCGACCTCCAATAGTGCCGTAATACCGGTCCTGCAGACATTCAATATACTGTTTGAGGAAGACGCCTTGTTGTCTCTCTCGGAATCTGAGGGAGGCGCCGCATGGTAAGCAGGCTGCATACGAGTGGCGTGGACACCAATTGATATTGCGTAGTGTTGACGCCTTGTTGGCAATCTCCTGCAACGTGTCGCGCATCAAGAACGTCCAAAGGCTCCAGGAGTCGATGAAGATGTGAGTCACAATTATCCATTGACGCGGATTCTACTGAGCGATGTTGTAAACGGCGGTGCCGCAGAGTCGTCAACCTCTTGACGCTTCCTTCGGTCGTGAAAGTGTGCCTATCCAAAATCGTCGAGTTCCTTGCCCATCCCTACCCCAGAGTATGTGTCCTTCCCGATCATTAGGGTATGGCGACGGACTTTTATACGTGCCTGCTCAGGTCCGATCGAGCACCGCAGAGTACCTGTACATTGTGCTGCAGAGCAAGGATCTAGGGTGGGAAGCGGGGGAGCAGGCTGAGGAAATACTTCTCGAAACGGAATGGTACGATCGATGGGATGGTTTCTGGCTTGAGTTGTGGAGCTGAACGCGTGTTTGACAGGTCGTCCGGGGATGTGGATAAGGTGAAGGACATGGCACGAGGCCTGGTGGATGTCCTTGGGTCAGGCATGAACGCATTGTAATGTACATGACAGGGTGATAAGCTTATTGAAGCCGTGAGGGCGTGGGAATATTGGGAGCGTGCTCAATTCGGTTCAACGCACCCAACGAAGTTGCAAGTGCGGCCATGATCGTCGACCCTCGCATCAGTGACGGTGGGTTGGCTGCCATCAACGCTGCTGCAGTGACACGCGAATATCGCGTGCAGCCCCATCTCGGTATGTTCCCTGGAACCTGCCCGTTCTTGTCTTGTTCCGACGCTGTTCGCCCAGATTATCGTACTGTATCTGCCATCAACGGGTGAACACTGAATGCATGCGTGCTGGCACACTTATAATAACAATTTTTTGCAGGCCGCTCGTGGTACTGGACAATGTCAAGGTAGAGACTATGATAGAGTCGATGTGGTGGCAGGTCTAACTACGGATCAGTTCCCCTCGTACAACGAGATTGTACAGCTAACCCTTCCGGATGGCTCCAAGCGAGGTGGTCAGGTGTTGGAGGTCCAAGGGAAAAAAGCAATCGTACAGGTCTTCGAGGGCACGTCCGGGGTGGACGTCAAAGCCACTCATGTCGAATTTACGGGCAGTAGCATGAAGCTCCCTGTTGCAGAAGACATGCTAGGCCGTATCTTCAATGGATCCGGAAATCCCATTGACCAAGGCCCCAAGGTCTTTGCGGAAGATTACCTTGACATTAACGGTCGGTGTCTTCCGCTGCTATCGCATCTCGTTCTCCTGCAAGGTTTAGTTTAGGCTCACCGATCAATCCGTATTCTCGGATATATCCCGAGGAGATGATACAAACTGGGATTTCCACAATTGACACTATGAACTCCATTGCCCGCGGACAGAAGATCCCTATTTTTTCGGCTGCAGGTCTACCACACAACGAGGTATCCATAATGTTGACTTCTCTGTGCCTATCTCTGACACTGGCATCAGATTGCGGCGCAAATTGTACGTCAGGCTGGCTTAGTGAAGCGTCCTACGAAAGATGTACATGATGGTCACGAAGACAACTTTTCGGTGGTGTTTGCCGCTATGGGCGTGAATATGGAGACGGCACGATTTTTCAAGGAGGACTTTGAGTCCAATGGCAGTCTTGATCGGGTTACGCTTTTCCTTAACTTGGCGAATGATCCGACTATTGAGCGTATCATTACGCCTCGACTTGCGCTGACGACGGCTGAATATTACGCCTACCAGTTGGAGAAGCATGTGTTGGTGATACTGACGGACATGTCGTCGTATGCAGATGCGCTGCGCGAAGTGAGTCTTGATTCCTTGTGCGGTGGTGTCAGGCGACTCATTTTGTATTGGTAGGTATCTGCGGCGCATGAGGAGGTGCCTGGCCGTCGAGGGTACCCGGGATACATGTACACGGACTTGTCGACAATTTACGAACGTGCTGGTCGGGTTGAGGGGCGGAACGGTTCGATTACTCAAATTCCCATCCTGACCATGCCCAATGACGGTGCTTCCTTGCCACACTTCCCAGGCTCCGCTGACTGATGGGTCATGCAGACATCACGCACCCGATTCCCGACCTGACAGGATACATTACCGAAGGGCAGATATTCGTCGATCGTCAGTTGCACAACAGGCAAATATATCCCCCCATTAATGTGCTACCGTCACTTTCGCGGTTGATGAAGAGCGCGATCGGCGAGAAACTCACGAGGAAAGACCATGGTGACGTATCGAACCAGCTGGTGCGCTGTGCCTTGATTTCGCTACAGGATGATTTTATTCACGAGCACGTGGTAGTATGCCAAGTATGCGATAGGGAGAGATGCGGCGGCCATGAAGGCGGTCGTTGGGGAGGAGGCGTTGTCTGGTGAGGACAAGCTGGCATTGGAGTTTTTGGACAAGTTTGAACGGCAGTTTGTCGGCCAAGGTGAGAGAAGGTGCCGTTGTCTGCGGGGTGATGGCTGATGGGGTGTGGATAGGGCCGTACGAGTCACGGACGATATTTGATTCGCTGGATCTGGCGTGGACGCTGCTGCGCATCTTCCCGAAGGAGCAGCTGAACCGCATAAACCCGAAGATTATCGGTGAATTCTATGGACGGAAGGCGACGAAGAAGGCGACCGAAGAGGAGGAGAAGTGGATGGAGGGGTAGATAATCGTCGAGGAGTTATCATACGACGCAGACTCATGTACGACTGTCAGTAGCCGGACAGCGTGGCAGCCTGCCAGTGCCGCAAACCTTGGCTTTTACCCGCTTTGACCTCCTTCCGTCACTCGCTCGCACCACCAGGTATCTGCCAGGCAACCAGGGCCTCCCCCTCCCTCCGTCCTCCATGTGTTCGCCCTGAGTCTCACCCACTTCGCACGGCAGTTATATATCTCTCCTCATCCCCACCTTTCTCTTTCTCGGGTACCGCACCAGAAAATTCTCTATGAGCGACCTGGGAGAGCTCAACTGCAGAAAACGAAAGGCTGACCCAGACGGCGACGCCCCGATCACCCCCGCCCAACCCACAGATCCCATCCTCGTCGACCGTCCCTCCTCCCGTCCCTCCAATGCACCCAGGCAACCCCCATCCAGCCCCTGGCTCTCCACCGACACCGCACATGCAGTCTGGCCCTCGGAACATTCCCCGACAGACTCCCCGACAGACTCTCCCCCCATCTCCCCGCTCAACACAGATCCCGTCCATGCACGCTTCCACAAACGACCACGCATCGACACGAAACAACCCGAGAGGCAGCCCCCTCGTCCCTCCTCCCCTCACACACCCACCCGGCGTGCCCGCAGAAAAACCGAACACCGTGAACCCCCCTCACCCTCGTCCCCCTCCTCACCTCCCGTCCTCATCGAACCCCATCTCCCGTCCCCAGGGAATCTGGCCGCCCTCCATCCCCCTTTCCCTCACATAGATCTCACCTCTCCACACATTCCATCCCTACACCCGTTGATAAACCGACAGACGCTCAAGGAGTTGGATCTCAGTGCCATCTTGCGTAATCCGCAGCTTCGTACGTCTCTTTTCGCCCTCCTCCCACTTCTTCCCTCATGCGTTCCCGACAGGTCATGACCTTCTCTTTGACGCCGGCCTGCAGTTCAGACCTACCTCTGGTCGCAAGAAGCGCGAGCTCTCAGATAGGTACTGGCGCGCCGTCGCACAGGAACTCGAAAACGGCTGCACATGTATCTCCTTTGACATGCAATGGAACCCATCCGACTGCGTCTGCGTCTGTCACCGCGTCCCTCTCCCACCTCATAACCCCGTCCTGACATACTCAACCTCCCGCCGAATTCTCACTCTTCGAATGCCCTCCCGCATCCGTCTATTACTCACAGAATTCCTTGAAGTCCTCCTCTTCGTCATCCAACCTCTGACAAGTATCTCAGACACATACGCTAATCCTTCCACCTTCCAAGCCCAAATCGAGAGACACGCCGCCCAAGCTGCGCACCTCCGATCCGTTTTTGACCCCGAACTCATTCACCAGGAACTTCAACACAGTCTTTTTGATCCCTCTGGGCTCTTTATCGTCATCGGCCAAACCCTAAAGAGTCACTGTGCACCGATGCGAGATCGTGCCGTCGATGCCATGGTCGAGGTTGCACGGTCCTGCGCGCCTGGCGGTGGGGGCAGTAAAGCGGACGCCGTCAGAGCAGTGCGAATGTGCCTTGACATTTTGGAGCTCATGAAACTCGTCCGTTCCCCCCATCGGTGTTTCATTTCCCTTGCTAACGTTCGCATTAGGACATTGCCAACCATCAATTACAAACCCTCCGCCCTTTTCTCATCGACAGTTCCGGTCAGTATGAGCTCAAGGCCTTCAAAAGCCGCAGAGCATCTCTTGGTCTCACGCGGGAATGGATCATGTCATCCCACCGCCAGCTACTCGCATCACCTATTTTCGTCCATCCCTCCCTCCCTTCCGGGTCGCTCCATTACGGTAGCCTTTCGCACACGCAAAGGACATACGTCAGCGTGCTCAAGGGCTTGACTGACCTCATTTTCAACCCACCTGCCCCCGGACCATCCACCCCACAGAGTTCATCATCCACCGCCATCCAAGCCATGCGCCCACTGCCCCTGTACCCTGAAACGACTTATCTCGACAGCGCACGCCTCCTGGTCTTGGCAGCTGATGCGGCTGACACGGCTGCCATGTACATGTTTCTGTTGTTATACCGCCAGCTCGTGTTTTCGGACACGGGTGACCTACCCAACGTTTCGCGGGATCAATCACGCGTCAGCGATGCTGAGCTCCTCAAACTCAAAAAGGAGATAAGAGATATCTCATCATCCCACCTCGGGCAGTGTCTCAAGTATGGAAACATGGAGCAATCATCTGACCGCGAGAAATGGAGCGAGACCAAACAGGACATCGTGCTTCAGGTTGCACTCCGAGCCAAGGAGGCGCAAATCGGCTCTTGTAGTCGCTCACACTCGTCAGCAGACGGTCATGTGCCACATTTTCAAGCTCCCGATGAACGTGTTCTCAAGCTTGCCGAACGATGGGCTGACACACACGTACGACCGCACTCACCACTCAGCACCATGCTCAAGAACAAAATTCGTGACGTGGTGTTCAATCAAGTCATCGTTATCGCTTATCCACCCAGAGACGCATTACCTCTCCACATCAATGCGGCTGAAAACGGAGCTTTAGGTTTGGCGTCGGGTATGGAGCCCCTCGCTGACGAGATACGCTCACTCGCGGAGCGACTTTCACGATTGGCACATATACACCTTGGCGTCTACATGCCGCTGTATGAACAAGAGGACGTTTTATCCACCACTACGATTGCATCTCCGTAGCTTCTTGCCTTATTTTTAGACGCTTTTTTTTTTCATTCACTCCCAGTATACCCATCACTGTTTCCATCTTGTTGGGCGTTTCACTCACAGGTGCATCTTGAGACCTCGAAGTAGCAGTAATCAACAAAACCAACTACTGTAGGCAATCAATAATACCGCTTCATGAATCACTGGCTGTCACCCATGGAGTATCATTCAGGGGTATCGTTCTCCATACAAATCTCTTCAAGCTACACCACCTTGCGTCGCTTCACTTGACTTCTCGAATCGATCGAACCTACCGGGCGTCGTCTCTTGCCATTTGGCCATTCTGTTTCCTCTCCCTGGAAAAATGAGCGCATCTTCTTCTCCTTTTGGCTGATCTTCTTTTGTTTCTTCGCTACTGCCTTCTTCACTGCCTGCTTTCCGCCAACCGATGCAATGGCATCCAGGCGGGCTTTGGCCAAGAGTGCCTTCTTTTCGGCTGTGAAGGTCAACGACAGATAACGTCTGTGAACACCGAAATTGAAACTGCTGGACCTACATCGTTTCATCCACCAACTGGTTTTCCCCTTTTTTCTCTTTTCCTCCTCCATTTTCTTGGCAGAGTGAAGTGCCTTGAGTTCCACGCGTTCCCGATTATCCAGGTTGACAGCGCTTTCCACTCTCTTTACTGCGTGCTCGAGCCGCTTCACTTCTTCTTCGCGCTCCGCTCTCAGATGCGATGGGGAACTCGCAAGCAGCTTCCGCGCGCGTTTCACATGTTCGTGTAGGGTCGAAAGTTCGTCATCACGTAAACCTGACAGAAAGTCATATTGCTGCTTGAACTTGGAGGAGTCGTAACGACCCGCTGCATGCATGAAACGTGGGTCTCTTGCCCTCTGAACATATATGAACATTGAGGGTAAAGAAAAAATCAGCTACCTGAAACACGTACGGGAAGTGTGTTGTCAACGACCACCCGCCGACGGCTCACGGGCCGCTTGGAGCTCATCTCAATGGGCCTACGAAATGGATACAGATGACAGACATGACAGGAATATAAGGAGGTGCTTACGCATGCTTGTTCGCTCGCTTGGCAAGGTCGCTCTTTGGTTTGGATCGTTGATCCACCTTTTCTTTGGTTAGATGAGGGAACGGGCCATCGTCCTCCGACGCGCTGGATTCGCCTTCAGACCACGCTTCGGAATCGGACTCGGCATCGCTGAGAGCTTGGACCCGAGCAAGAGAACGCTGAGCACTCCGGAGCGTACCGAGAGGCAGCACAGAGAGGTCTACGGCAGTCACACTAGTTTACCTAGACAGCGAAACGCAACGGATTCACTGACCATCTTCGAGGGATCGCTTCAGCCGAGGACGCGTAAAATTAGCGCAAGGATAAAGAGCGTCCTGTACCACACAAGAGTTGCTCACCAATCTCTGTGAAGGACCTGCTTCACCTGCAGCGTGACTGTTGCTGTCGTCATCGCTCTCCTCTGAATCTAGGCTGGCGGAAACGCGCGTCTGCTCGAGTTCTTCGTCATCGATCCATTGGGCAACCCGCGGGGCATCGATGTCCTCGTCCTCATCCGAATCTTCGTTGGTGTCATCGCCGTCGTCGCTACTGGGGGCACCTTCCGGCTCGGACAAAAAGTCGACAGCTTTTGGTCGAGCTTGTTTGGCGACCTGTGCCCTTGATTGCTGACTATTTTCGTGCTGTACGGCCGTCGACAGTTTGTAGGAGGGACGTGCTCGACGGGCCATATTCGACTGGCCACTCTTGGCTTCATCCATGTACTAGGAAAGTTTACGTAATTCATTCGAGTGTACAAGTAAGCAGAGCGGGTCAGGACTACAATACAAAATTGTACCGGGCAGTGGTTGGCGTTCCTACTACTGAGCAGCCCTTGGACATTTCTCGATATTGCAGCAAAAAGAGAGAGAAAGTGCGGTGAACTGTACCCATTCAAAGCCTTCTAAATTCAATGCATAGGCGCGGTCACGTGATCATATGTAAATCCCAGCAAACATTGAACGCGACGCGTAAACTGGCGCGTTTAATTACATTAATTGTAATTATTTGGGTATTTTAGTCGCTCTCTGCCGTGTTTGGTCCTTGCCTGGGACCACGACGACGACGGTGATTTTTGCCTTTTGGACGTCCTGGTCGTTGTCGTTGTGCTCCGGCTTGCTCTCATGTCTCTCCCTACACCTCCGGCCACGTCTCATCACTCGGACAAGGAAAACCGCACGCCTGGATGTCGGGTCGTCTGGGCGCAGCAAAATCAATATTTCGTCTTCTCTCACAGTCCAGCATTACCTACTCCTCATCATCCTCGGTCGTGCACTGAACAACCAGCCAAGTCCATTCTTAAGAAACGTGACTATGCCTCACCCTTGCTACCGGAGGACACCGAAAGAGAAATCACACCGGAACCAGATGATCCCCTTGTTGACCTCACCTACCTCTCTCGGCCAGTTCAGCAAATAATCTCTCCGGACTCTACCCTTCGCGACCTCATCGAGGCCTATTCCATTCTGCATGCCCGATTACGAGCGGCGGTCATGAGCTCAACAGATGCAGACGCGTCCTGGCCACTCTTTCAGCCTCTCCGCAAAAATACGCGCATCTTTACTGAAGCGGTTATTCGTGATCTTGGCAGGGTACTAGTAGAGCCCAAATCTGATCCTGCACCTGAAGATGATATTCCCATGAGTTGCGACAAGGTGTGTGAGGACGAGGAGCCGCGTTCGCTCTTGCCTTCTCCAAAGCAAAGCCCCAAGAAAAAGAAGCAGGGCATGTCCGCCTCCCAAATTAAATTTGCCCGGGATCTCTGTACGACAACTCACGCGGTTCTGCGCCTCCTCGGCACTATCTTCACATTGTCATCCCTTTATCAAATATTCGATGGTATGTCCTGGAAGATATTGGTATGGTGTTACCCACTCAAGTGTTTGCAGATATTGAATTGCGCGACATGCTCACACACGTGCTGGCAATTCCTATGGCCGACGAGTTACCTACTCCAAATGCACGGAAGACGTGTGCGCTATCAATTTGGTTACTACAGGTTCAACGACTTCCCGAATCCGTTTTGTTCCCTGCTCGTGATCGGATCACATTTGCTTTGCGGCGTGGCATGGAAGGTGAGCTTGGGAAAGAGGGAAAGAAGGGGTCGGCATGCGACGGGCTCAAGGTACGCGTCCGCTACAAAGAACGAGCTTCTCAACTGATCCATTGTGGTAGGCCGTCCATGATTTGTCTCTTCACCAGCCCACCACCTTCGTTCCCGCTTTCACTGAACTCCTGCCCTCTATACTAGCGAATTTGTTGGCACCAACACTAGGCTTGCGAACACAGGCATGTCACGCGCTTGGAGGATTCGTGCTGGGCTGTGTTAGTCTTCCACCCTCAGCTGTCCACACTCGCATATCAAACATTGTTTCTACCTTTTTGACTACTCCCGCTACTTCCACTCCCCGTCGGAATCCTGCAAAACTGGTATCAGAGCCCGGGATCATTCGGACCCTCCGAACGACTCTCAACGTTATTGATCCCCAACATGTCGCACAGGGCCCTGTGTGGGCTTTGGTTGTCCTCGCGTCTTTGATTGTGCTGCTCGGTCCTTCCCTTTGTACAAATCTTCAACTGACTCGCACCATATCCGCGCTTCTTTCTGTCGCCATGCGTAACAAGAAGAGCTCTGTTCGTGCTCTTGCCTCTCTTTTGTGGAGGTGTGTCGTTTGGGTATACCTTCGACCGTCCTTGGAGCACTCTCCTGAAGACGGAGAGGGTCACGATGTGAATGAAGAGGATGCCCAACTAGTTCGGGAAAGCTGTTGGAGGCTAGTCAAGTCTGTGGTCGATATGGGGACGGGTGTCTCGACTGTGGCAGCGCTCCTCGGGGATGACTGCGATGATGAAGATCGACTGAGGAAGGCTCTACGGCTCGTCAAGGTTATGCTCGATAAAGGTGGCCAAACCGCTCTCGATGCTATAGATATTGCAAAGATTCTCGTTAACTATGAGAATAGCAGCAAATCTTGGTCCTTAAACAACTTGCTGCCACATTCGCTTTTTTCCTCCAGTCCTGGGTTGCTAACTGTTGACTACAAGATACTCTCTACTGCTGTGAAACCGATATTTGATGAATGTCCGCGGTTGAAGGATATTCAACCTTTGACTCGTGATCAATTGTCTAAGGATTGGGTGTTCGACGAGCTGATAGAGATCTGGAGAGCTTCCTTGGGTTATTTGGAGATACCTGATGACCGCTCCTTGCCGGTAAGTTCCATCGATGTATGCCATTTATCGCTTATGAATGGCATCAGGTTGAGACGCTCGCAACTTGGAAGGGTATCCTGGATGCCAATGTGACAGTTCTCCTCGGTTAGTAGTTATCCGTCAGTTCTCCTTGCTGTCTTATTCACTCTAGTGTTTAGATGCTGACGACCATGATGGTATCATCGAATTCGCCTCTAGAATTGTCAGGATTCTTGCAGGGATTCTCCGTGATTCACAACTGGACCTCGCTTGTCCAAATTCTTCGAAAATTGGTTCACACTCACGGGCAACCAAGGTCGTGCCAATGCGGTCCAATGCTGCAGTGAAGCTCGGCGCTGTCAGAGAACTCTGGGCATGCATGCGAACCTCCTTTCCAAACAATCTGCTTCACGCGGGCGGTGTACAGCTACTGGGGTACCTTGTCGAGGGCGAATCTGAACTTGTCTGGGAGACTGATACTGCCGGTACCACAAAGGAGTGGGCCAAGTTATGCGCAGAGATCTTGGCTATCTGTGAAGTCGAAGAGTTGGAGGCATTCTGGGCGAAGAGATTGCAATCTCACGCGACCATGACGTATGAACCTGGAGTGCGCAGTCTAGTATGGGGCTGCTTCGCGGAGACGTGGACTACGGACCGTGAGGCGTCTTGGGAGGGTGCTTCTATTCTCCTTGGAATACCGTTCGAGTAAGTTCGTTCGTCATGCCTGTTGTGCCATTTATCAATGATCGACAGCAACCGCAGTACTTGGGAGCTCAGCAATGATGAATTCGGTGTATGGGACGGATTCCTCAAGCACGCTATGAACAAGGCGAATGATAACGGCATGGACACGACGGTGGTATTGGACCATGTTGCCAGTGCGGTGGCACAATCCCCTTGTCCCGCCTTTGCTTCCTCGACTCGTGTCGCCGACCTCCTCCTATCACATTGCGAAATGGACGACATAAGGGAGCTTCCCACCAGTGTTTTTGAGCTCGTTAACGACACCCTACTTTCAACATACCCCCCAGAGCCATGCAGCGTGAAACCATCCATGTGGCTCATCGCATCCCTTACACGTGCGGTTGATGCGTGTCCTGTGAGCTTGCGCCTGAGCCTATTGGAAGCCATTCAAGATGGTGTTAGTGCTTGGTTATCGGACGAGTACCGCATTTTTACGCGAGATGAATACGCGTTGGATGTGCTCCCTCTTTACCAAACTGCCTTGTTGTGTATCCACGAACTGCCCCATACCGTCGGGATTCTCGAGACTCTCTTGCCTCTCCTCCAATCTGTCTTCATCGGTCGGGATGACAAACCTAGGGTTGCCAAGGATGCATTTACAGAGTTCTGGACTACGACGTTTGCAACCGTGGAAGAACCAGAGGGCGGTTGGCCTGAGGAGCTTCGAATCTGTCTTCTTCCTCGTGAAGACCTCGCAGCGACCGACATTGAACCTTCTAGCGACCCCGAAGAAATGGAAAGCACCTCGGTGTGTGTGCCTTCACCTGCAAGGAGTAACAGCGAGGATCTTCCTTGCACCCTCCCTGTATCACCATTTGGGTCGAGATCTGGCTCCTTGTGCAGCATGCGAACCCCACGGGCCTTGGAGGATGTGGAAATGTTGTCACCGTTTATCGGCCATCTCGGACCTGCACTCTTCGCGCCATTTGAGGGTCCTAAATCATCCATGGCTAGCGCCGCTGGAAGTCTTTTGCCAGCTGCTACATTGGCTGTTCTGGAACCTTGCACTCCTACCAGTTCACGGTCGTCCCGTGTTACTACCCCACCCCGTCCGCATAAGTCGGCGAGCACTCCGGAATCCTTTCAAACCCTTTTGCTCAAACCACCAACTGGAACCCTCCCTGTCTACCCCACAACCCCAACGACGCCGCGCTCGACATGTAAGGTTCGTTCGAGTCTTTCCCCTGGCAAAGGGTGTGGTTTGGAGAACAAGGAAAATATTTCGCCACTGCCCACGCTACCTGCTGTCGAAGGGGCATACTCTACGCCAAGCAAGTGTAAACCTCCATCCATCCTCGGTAAACGTCGTACGATCAACGAATCGCCCCGAGAAAGTACAACTAAAAGGGGACTAACATCATTCATCCGCTCCTCCATTGAGTTCCCTTCAGCTGCTGACAGTGACCTGGAAGATGAGCTGATGGTAGAAGCTTCTCTTGTTACGCTCACAAGAAAGGCTGAAGTACACTGTAAACCCCTCACTCCGAACGAAACTTCGCCAACCCAAGTTACCGTCACCTCACGAAAGCGAAAACGTCAGCGAATTGTTATGGAGGCTGTAGTTGTTCCATCACTGGCGAATATCCGACACCGGGAGCGTACCGCGTGGAGGAGAGCTAGTACTGAGCGCACCAGTATCACCAGGCCTCCGGGTCTCCGTCGTTCTTCATCAACATCGAAGCTATACGATTCGAATTGCGATGAAACGATGACACTGGAAAAGAAACGACCGAGGTGTTGCGATGACGCTGACACAAGCCCGTCTTCCTCGTTAGCCCTCCTAGAGGAAACAGTGATCGCAGGTAGTGGTAAGCACGCCAGCTATCTCACTCTGCACTTGCCTCTGACCGCCGTTAACAGATGATTCTATTATGCTCCCGGAGCCCGAGAGTAGCAAACCTGAGTCGGAAGGTTCCGACGACGACCCTCACATGGGACAAGTATCGCCTCGTCATCTGGTCTCTCCTGCACTACGACGACATATGGATCTTGATTATAATGCCTTGGGTGATGATGCACCATCTTCTAGCCCATCGAGGGACTTGGTTGCCCGACGCCGGCAACGTTTTGGGTTTCTTACACAAACAGTTTCTCGGTAGTTTTCATTTCTGGGTCGCTCCAACATCTACTCTCAGTATCGTCATTGTATTATATCTCTGCATAGCTGTGTCCATAACCGTCACTCATCAATTCGAAGATAGTAGACGCTTAATTCAACAATTGCTGGGATGAATGGTTGAGAACAATACTCCGTCCCTCTATTCATCATGTCACTGGTCTCAACGCTGAATATTTGAATCGTCTTCGGTGGTATATGGTTCTTCCATATCCCTCATAAAACTTCCGCTCGTCACCAAGCTTGCAGGAGGCGACGTCCTGTCATGATAAACGTATGTCGGGCATGTAGATGCCCGTCCCTCAGAATAACGTATCCACTCTTTATGTAGCCAAGCTTAAACAAACTTGTTCGGGGCGGTCAACCCGTCATTTTCCTCGATGATATGTATGCAACCGCTTCCCATGTCGGGAACGACTCCGGCTCGTGCCTCTGCGAACCTTTGGGGACGAAGTTCGTGCCCATGGGGAGTGCTAGTGACCGCCAAACATTTCTCATGACCAAATCCCGGGAGTGGTTCGCTTCAAACCCAGGAGACCACAAGGAGGGTTCACCAGCACAACCTAACCTGTTCGCTTCGGTCAGCCATAGGGTATCTTGAGAGGGGAAGCAGCCACCGCCTAACCCGCAAGAAAGACTGCCTTCTGAAGGAACAGTGGTCTCTCGGATTTTCTTCTCTTGGGCCATTCTAAGCTCATCCTACCTGTCCTTCCGTGCCTTCCTGAGTTTCTCTCGGGCAGATCGGATCGCGTCTCCGGTCAGGCCTCGGCTTTTGCGAGAAGGAGTTGTCCACGCCCATATCATCAACTTCATTTCATTTGCATCTGAATCAAAGCCAGTAATACCTATTGATTTGGCTGCCAAGAGCGAGTCTTCTTCGGTGCAGCCGTTTCGTTCGCCTCCGGAGATGATCTCCGGACCTGTTCTCCCGGATAGAGATATACGTCGTCGGAATCTTGGTTCGGTAGTTCAATCCAAATGACAGTAGGGCGTTAATTCCGCTAGGGGTACATGACGTCACGTGTCTACCTTGTATATCTCCTACTGCTCCTGATGGATTTTTTCACTTGAGGACTCGATGTGTGAACGCCGCGTGACGTGACAGCTGCCAGATGGGCTCGCTGAGACTAAGATCACTGCAAACAGTCTAGAGATCCGTGAACGAGTCGTGTTGACGATAGCGACGGTCCAACTATGAGTTCTACTGTACTTCCTGGACTGTCGAGGGTAGTGAACCAGAAGTTTCTCAACGCCGATGCAGTGAAAGTCCGTCCGCTCAGATTCATCTATGGATGTTTTGGCGACGTCCAGTTTTGGGTGCGTCTCACCTGATTGCTTCAGCGTCGTTTGGGTTTTCCCTTTTTCTTGGCTCAAGCCCAAACGTACACATAAAGCATTCTAAATCCTCCCAAAAGACACGAGAACGGCACCGTAGTAGTAATATTTGCGACGTGACCATCAGCCATGACTGTACAGAGTACAGATGTCCAGGCTCCCGTGGCGAACAAAAGGCGGAGTCGCACGAGTTGTTGAGAACACGTTCTGGCTTAGAGTAAACACAAGCTTTTTGGGAGAAGTAGAGCGCGAAGATCCAGTTTCGTCGTTCAGGGTAACTAATCATATTACTGGTAAGGAGCGGCGGGACAACCATTACATTTCTCAAGTCAGGGGGTAGTGCTCAGTTACTCTGGTTATCCAGGATAAAGATAAACTTCGAGTTGACAACAACGAACCCGAAACATTCTAGAAGGTCCCGAGATCCGTTCGGGCTGTAGTTCCATGGCAATCCTCACCAAACTGCAGCGCCCTGATATGACAGTGCCGGACATAACAGAAACTTGCGCAAGTGTGTCACGGGAAGAGTCGGTTTGACGTCAAACTGTTGCTACTGTATCAAAATTTGGAAATAACCGGGCTGGGAGCAGTATGATCGCGAAAGTCCTCCACTTATGCTACTTCAACAACCAGGGTCACGATCAACTGCCATGGTAATAATCTGTTCCTGAAATTCAACGGGCATAGAATGACAGTGGCCTGAGATGATTTCGCAGTGATACATGGTGCCTGCAGATTACGCTTACACTGCTTCCAACTCAGTGGCGAAACAGATGGTCCATGGGGCAAAGATGATCCAAACCTGGATATATTCGAATTGTCATTACGTGTTGTTTTCGCATTTCCAAGGGATTCAAGATTCGGCGGCAGCGGCGTTTTCAGGGGTAAATGGCCCTCCTAGTGTCAGCGGTACCAGTCCATCCACCTTGCAACGGATCAAGATAATCAACCGGTAAAAAGCAATGCTATTCTTACCTGAACAGGCTGAAGGCTCCCGTTGCAACGGGGAGGCAACTTTTGCAACTCGAGTAAGTGTCAGGAGGGAAACGGAAATTCGTCTTGGGACTTCCGGGCCGTAGTTTTATTCCACACGAAATCATAGTGTAACATGTACTCCGGGGGAGGCGCGACGCAGGATTACGGATGTGATGTACCATAGTAATGGAAAGTATACCGGTCATCTCGAATCACCCATCCTCTTGTCAATTTGCTCAGTCAAGGCCACACCAATTTGGTGAACCAGTCTTGTTGCCTGAACAAGTTCGGACATGGGTATCTGAGATGCACCATTCGTGATAGAGGCATAGATATCCCGCAGGGCGTCAAGCCGTGCTAACGTAGGTTTGGTCCTTCGTAAGGACAGACGAGTGGGAGTTGGAGAGCCCTCGCCCTGGGGCATCGCCTTGCGTGAATTCAGTCTAGAGGGAGAATAGGAATCGCGCTCTGGCACGTAGCAACTGAGTGAGGTGGCTGATACAACGATGCTCTGGCATACCATGAAGTCCAAGATTCCGAGTTCGGGGCGGAGAGCTAGGACCAAAATCCATCAGCGATCGGTCAACATCAATCTCTGAAGACAGCAGAAAAGGTCAACGAACGTCTGACTCTATACGAAGGCATTTACCCGACGACGTTGAATGGACACGAAAGTTTTCCCAGTCAAGGTCTTCCACAGCAGACCCCACAAACGGGGACAAAGCGGTCGGCGATGCCCTCTCCTCGTGCGCACCATGTGGTGAGGGTGTTTGAGGAATGGACGTGGGTCCTTGTTCGATGTCGAGGGTATTACTCGTTTTCGCTCTTGGCACTTTTTTCTGACGCAAGACTCCACGGAGAGAAGGTACCTCCACACCATCAAATACCTGTTTCTTTAACGGGACAGAACGCATACGTGGGACACCCATGGTCGTAACCTCGCGAGTGGCGGGTTCTGACTCTAATCCGCGTACGGAACAAAGAACATCCCGCGAGGTTCTACTTCGCTTTGGGGATACGTCGTCTGCGAGAAACGCATCAACGTTGTATTTTCTCCAACAGCTATCAATCGTGATTACCGCGCCGTTCTTGATGTAGCACGTACGAAGCGATTGGCTGATTCTTCTCAGCGAGGTGAGCACCCGGAATCACATCACCGGAAGGAATGAGTATTTGAGATTTGCTCGTCAACCGTTCCATGTCACCTGGGGGGGATGCATCTATTCGGCTGGAGTGCTCCCTGAGTTGGCCCGAGGCCGTCACTTGGAGCACCTCATCAGAAGGAGAAACAAGAAAGGGGGTGTCTTCTTGGCCCGCCAACGTTTGGTGTTGTCCATACTGCACAACTTTCCTGCTAGATACTTCTTCCGAAGTTCCGGCATCTATTGACGTTGACGACAGGTCAACTTGGAGACTTAGTTAGCCAAAATGTTGATACTTAACTGATAGGAAGGTTGGCTTGGAAACCGTTGCTCTCCACACAAAAATCATGGGTGTTTGCGGAGGGGCTTGCCATGGAACCGTCCATCTGGGTACTCTGCGCCTGCGACTCACTGGACAACGTTAATCCATGCGCAAGGTCACCTCCATAGGCGGCCACAAAACAAGCCAGACAAGATTTGATCTTTGGGGGAAGAATACTGCAGAATTGGCTGTGACCATGATAGGTTGCCCTCCAAAATTCTTCGAAAGCAAATGGAGCTATGGCTGGCGTCGGGATGCGAGAAAATGCGGAAGCAAGGAAATTTTCCATGTCCCGGAGAGATTGAAGCGACAGTGGAAGAATTTTGAGAACCTGGAGGGTCTCGCAATACAAAGAGACAGCCTGGAAGCGGTCCAAAGCGTGGGGAAGACTGGACAAAGGAAAATCGTACCACAGAATTAAATTCGTCGTTGGACATGACCTCACTATGATCCTCGATCCAAAGGCAGAGACTGCTGCAAAGAATTTGGAGTATATGCGTCACCTTGGCTGGAGCCGAAACTATTATACGGCGGATAACATTGAGAAACTCGAGGGAGTGTGCCAATGCCTCTGGAGAGCGACCCGCCCGGCCGTAAGACGCAATCAAGCAGCCGTCAGCCATGGACAGCAGGTTGTCCGTTGGAAAATTCCCCTGTTCATCAGTACAAACCAAAAGAAAACCGAGCACGGCCACGATCGATTCCCTTTTAAAATCCATAAATAATGGTACGAGGATAGGCAAGGTAATATTACCAGGTTTCAACCTCTTTTCTATGAACGTGCTGCAAGATGAAGTGTTCAGTCACCACAGTAGAATCTCCTGCCAATGTGATAGCATTCCGAAGCAATGCCTCCCATGCTCCTAGCTCAGACTTGGATAAAACCCAGGTACTTGAACGTATGAGCAACAGGCTCTCAAAGATAAGAAGGCAACACACCAGATAGGAATGGAGAGAAATTTGACAAGTTCCTTCCAGTCAAGGCCAAGCTCCAGAGGGGACAGTGATATGGCAATGACAGCCCAGAGCTCACGCCGGCTTCTAATGACCGATCGTGTCGATTGTTCATGTATATCGCTTAGACACGAAGGCGAAGCTATTATCAGGAGATTGGCACAGAGTTTGCTCCATAATGTTCGGATGCCAGCGTCAAGAATGTGAAAGGCATATTTCAGAATCGAGGCGAGGATACACTCAGCAGCCTCTGCGAGATTCAGAGTAACGAAAGCCTCTCGCATGGCGGACCACAATTGATCGATGAACGTAAGACTGCATCGCTGATCGTGGATATTCCAAGATCCCCAATCGGGCTGGCGATCCTCAGAGGCAAGTGGCGGCAAAAACTCGACAATTATCGCGGCTGCGTATCTTGGCACGTCCGTAGTCATGGTATTATGTTGTCCGTGTTTGAGTTGATATGAGCATGCAAGCAAGATGGACAGCCACGCGTCAACGCGACTCGGCTTGAATACTCAATACACGATCAGAATAGGCGGTCAGTTGACTTACGTTCAAATCTTTTCTGTCCGCCTTGGTTACAGAACACTTCCATATTAACAACAACGCCTTATGGTGTTGAGCAACCTCTGCAACCTCTAACCAGCGCATGGGAAATGGAACCTTGGGGATAGAGTGGAGGATTGATGGGAGGTTGTCCCACTTTGCACCTGCGATGGCGCCGTTGAATAGGACTGAGGCGGGGAGTTCGTACATGCTCTGTGAGATTTGATGTCGAACCTGATCAACGTTGGTAAATGCGTGAAGAAACATGAATCCCTCCTGACGTGTGCGTTTGCACTCGGTTCGAACCATTGCCTTAACGACCGACAAGGCTTGAGATACCCTGTCGCTACGCTCGTCGGGTCGTGCTGCTGTCATGCAATCAAATAAGAGGACATTGGTGAGTGCCATGCCAATGCCACCGCTAACTTCCTGTTTGATCAGATAGAAAGCGGAAGAAATAAATTCTGGCTCTACATCGGCAGAGTTGGAGAGCATCCGACTGAAAGTCCAGACAAAACAGCTCCAAACGTGCGGATGAAGAGCCCGTATGATGGATCGTTTGTGCGTCAGTGCCATAGCGAGTGCTTGAAAGATGAATCGTAGGACCGTGGGTTTCCTATACAAGGTAGGACCACAGAGGACTATAAGCGAGGCGAGGACAGAAAGCATCCAAGCTGGGGCCACTCTGGGGTATGCCCGAGGTTCAGCGGAAAAAGCGGCACGGACGATGCGCGAAAACCCTGCGTTGCCAGGAGCGATTTGAGATTCGTCGCAGCAGGACTCCAAATAGGATGTGATGTGACCGGACAGTGTCTGCCATTTCGTCAAGGAGAGTTCTCTTTGATGAATCAATGCGTTTGCAAAATTTCCTAGAGCGATAGAGGCGTGCAGACGGCGCTCGGAAGATTCGCAAAGTAGGCTTGTCATCACGCAGGGGAGCAACGGGGAGAGAAGTTCGAGAAATGCAGATGGGTAATATTCTATTGTATGTGAGATGGCCTAGTGGGAAAGCGTGAGCGCGAGGAAAGCGTAAATTCACGCATGGTCCCACTTTCAAACCATCGAGAATGATACTGTCCGGATGACTTTCTCCATCCAAACTCCGTTGAAGAGCGGAAAATACATCGTCTCGTCGAGAACTGAGAACAGTCGCTGAGAGACGATGGGAACTCAAGATCCACAACGACAAAGAGTATGTCTTGACTTCGTTGAGAACGAGTAGGTGCTCCGAAAGAGCAATATCTAGAACGTCGCCGAACAAGACTGACAGATCATGTTCTGCGTATATGAGTGGTGAGGTTTAAGTGGATCAGGCTGAACATACCGGGGAACACGAAATGAAAGGCAGGGAATCGAAGTATTGTGGAAAGAGCACACAGAGCATGGTGACATAGCGAGGAGGAATCCCTAGCGTACTGTTTTGCATCGACGCTGATGTTGAGGCACATACTGCTCTCGAGCAATGAGGCATCCGAGGGACGCGATAGAGTCAAGAGGGGGTCAACGTGAGCAAGACGCACATCACGTTGCAGCACCCGAACGAAGGTGTCCTTGTGGACCCTGAGGGGGGCGAGGGCAGGAAGCAATGCAGCGCAAGTGTCTAGGAGCTGGCTGTGTGACCTGACCCGGTGCGTGAACGTCGCATAGGCGTCAAGGAGATCGTGAATGGAAGCGAGAGATGGTTCATGAAGAGAGGCGGTGATTGTCTCGACGACGGAGAGAAGGTATGAATGATCTTGAAGGGGGTCGGAACTACAAGCGACGTTCATCTCGGCGATGCGACTGTCTGGTCGGGGTAGAGGTGCACCGCCACTGGAAAGCGTGACGGAGGAGGCGACGTCGAACGTCCTTTCAAGCCAGCAGTCACCGGGACGCGTACAAGATCGGCGATAGCATGGCCGTAGCAAGGAGCAGCGTCTTGGCACGGCAAAATCACTCCGGTTAGCTCTCCCCCGTTGTCATCTCGCAAGCGATCACAACGCCCTTGCAGATGTCGTCTCGACGGACTGCCAAACAGGAACAAGCCCGGGGTGATATAAACTAGCCTCTGCCGTTCGTTTAGCCCCCATTCGATCTTTGGTTCCTACCAGTCTAAGCCCATCTCTTGCTTGCAACAATCGTGATGTTGATGTTCAGTTCTCTATTCTCCGTCTTCTCCGCGCTCCTCCTCGTTCTCTCTCACTCTGTCAGGAGCGCCCCTATCACAGATATTGTCGTCACCCCAGTTATCACTAACCCCACCGCTGCTACTATCTGGCATACTGGCGCCACCCAGAACGTGACTTGGGACACGAGTGGTATCCCTGTCGTGGCTCAGAACTACACCGTAACCATTCTGCTCGGTTACCTCGCCAACGGTTCTGAGCACTTGGACGTCCGTAAGTCGGTCCATCTGGGTCGCCCGTCCAAGCACTGACGAGTGGCTCAGAACGCCCATTGGCGGCCCATGTTCCGATCCTGAAAGGACTAGCTACTTTCGTCGTCCCAACCAATCTGACCACCCGCAATGACTATATCGTCGCCTGTAAGTGCCAGCGCTTTGTCGACACCGCTTGTCCTCATCCCTCTCAGTGATTGGAGATTCCGGAGATATCTCCTCGCCTTTCACCATCATCTCCTCCAACGGAACCTTGGCATCAACCTAGACAGCCTGTCGACGTGTGTTGAGCAATCGGACCATCACCCCGCTGACTGCAGTTACTTCAGCCGCGCTGCAAGTAATTTCGTTCCTTTGATGTATCGTGTGGATATTTCACTCGAGGATGCAATATTTGTGGACTTTATATATGGACAATACCAGTTTGTTTGTGCTTCGGACCCAGGTCAGCCAGTAATCACGGCGTTCATGTTTCCAGTCGCTTCCGTGTCTTGAGCATGACCACCAGGTGTTTAATGAGTCTCAGTGAGTACTGTGATGGATGATGCAGATGGGTGATAGGACTGTTTGTCAACCTTTCTTTGCTGGGGCACTGGGCTTTGGAACAACCATTCAGACCTGAGAGACGACTTGCTCCCTGTATGACTCCGTACTCAATACAATGACGAGAGGGATCGTTCGTGTACTAGACGCTACGTTGCTAGCTGCAGAAGGACGTGCTCACAAAGGGTTTGCGAAGAAACTGAGGTTGTGCCCACCTATGCGAGAGACGACAGAGAGTGAATGACGCTCCGCCTCGCTCTTCACCAATCGCAGCCAGGGCGCACGTCGCGTTTCTTGACCAGTGATGTTGGATGGTATGTGTAGAGAAAGCGTCCAAAGACGGACAGACAAATATGGAGCCTCACCTTGGACAGTCCAGTCATGGCCTCATACTCCGTCCTTCACAAAGCCTATGTCAAGATTTTCCTCCACGCTGCTAAACACCCGCATAAGCAAGTGAATGGTGTGTTACTCGGAAAACTAGAATCGGGGGTTGTAATCATCCAAGATGTCGTTCCGCTTCTCCATCACTGGACCAGCCTCAGCCCCATGATGGAGATTGGCCTTGACCTGGTGTGTGTATTATTCGACTGGCCCATCTCGCCTTTCGCTACAGTTCCTACAGGCAGGAGGACATGCGGAATCTCTCAACCTTTCCTTAGTTGGTTACTACCAGGCTTGCGAGAGAATCGATGATACGGCCCTAGCTCCGGTGGGAGAACGTGTTGCAGAGCAAATCCGAACACAGTTCAGTGATGCGATTGCCTTCGTGGTAAATAAGAGTTTTCACGTCGTGTCGTCCCGTCTCACAGTCGTGTCATTAGCTCGATGGTGATTCATTGGGATCAGGCGAAGCGGCATTAATTGTAAGTTGAGTTCACTCTGCGGCTATTTCCCTCGTTCATCAGTCCTCGAGCCATATCTTCCGCAATCTGGCGCAACAACATGGCGCCCACAAGCTTTCCGACCGCCAGCTTTCACTCCGGGCTCGCGAGTCACATTGGCGAATCCAGAAACACCTTCAATTGCACTATCCCTTGTCCGGGACAGCCACATGCATCATAAATTCGGAGATTTTGACGATCATTTGGAGGATGTGACAATAGATTGGTTGCGAAACACCGCATGTGACATCGCTAATCTGTGAAGTGCTGGACGTGTCGGTCAGTTTTCCTTTGATGCACTGACCAACACCTGGTTATTGGCCGTAAAGGGGATGGATGGGCCATTTCAACATTCGAATGATATTGAACTCACCTACTTGTGGACGAGACGCATGTTGTCTATCAGATGCAGTGTAGGTAACGAACACACGCGCTGGTGCACCGTCTAATTGGGCAGATGAGACTCGTCAGTCGATTACTAACCTCGAGGTTTGTAACATACAGATCCAGTTTGTTCTATCAGAGGTTGATGCACTGATCGCAAGGGGGATAACTGCACTATGTGCAGGCAGGAATCATGTACCCTGCCATTCCAACCATTCACTTGGTGTGATTGCGTCCATTGAACTATTGCGCTGTTGTACAGTCCAAGTCTGCGTGTAGTACAGGCGCAGCAAATGATCGTCGCAGGACAGTGGCAGTGAGATTAACTCACCCTTCCGGACACATATGTTCAGTACATGCCGAGTCTCTGACTACGAATGGTATGGGCTGCGATGTGCATACTACCCACAAACTTCTGACACTGAGAGGACCTGCGCGTTTACAGCTTGCTGATGGACCCAATCCCTCATCGGTGACAGTCTGGGGATCCCAAGACAGATGGTACGGAGTCGGCGGACTTGTAATTCATATCACGGTTTAGAACGTTACAATCTACTGTGATCAGATCAGATGGCGTCTCTACCACTCGCATTGCGGGCAACTCTCGTGCATTGCCCCGCCTTGGGACAGGTGGAGGTCCTGCAGGATCACCTTCTCCGTATGCACGCTTGTCCCATATCATACTCTCCCCTTGTCTGACTCTCAGCTTTTCAGTGACTGACAATCATGGTTTCATCATTCACCTGTCTCCCTTCTCTTCGGAAGCCTCTCAGAAATATCTCGCCCAACATGTATCTTCTGTCAAGACCCTCCCTGCTGGAACCTTTCTGTTTCCCACCTTCTGCGATCTACATCTCCATGCTCCCCAGTTCATGTACCAGGGAACAGGTCTCGACCTCCCACTCATGGAGTGGCTCGATAATTACGCCTATAAAGCCGAGGAAAGTATCGATCAGGATCCACGTTTGGCCGCCAAAGTTTACCGTCGACTCGCCCAACGCTTGATAGAAGTCGGGACCGGCGCCGTCCTATTGTTCGGTACAATCAACACAGAGACAAAGTGGGTGGTACAGGTCCCTCTGACCCCTTATTGAACCCCAAGTCATCCAGTCTCATCCTTGCTCAAGAGATGCAAACTGCTGGTCTGCGAGCGTTTGTCGGCAAGCTGTCCATGGACAAGTCATCACGGCCGACCTATCGAGAGTCCAGTGCCCAAGATTCGTATAAATCTGCGGAAGAATTTATACATAGATGTAGAGCGTCTACGACAGCACTTGACTCTCACCGACGGCTGGTGGAGCCTGTTATCACCCCAAGGTTCGTACCCACCTGTTCCGACGAGCTACTAGCGAAGCTTGGCGAGCTTTCCAAAACGGAGTCGACGCGCATCCAGAGTCATTTAGCTGAGTCGTTCGGCGAGGCCAAGTGGGTAAGGGATGAGCGTCAGATAGAGGATATCCAAGTTTTCAAAAAGGTAGTGTCGTCATCCCGTAGATAGTCCATACTCATCCGGAGAGATCCTAGCACGACCTCTTGAAAAAAGGCACTATCCAAGCACATTGCACCTTTCTGAGTTCGGAGGAACTAGGGGAACTCGTGGCCAACGAAACGGCAGTAGCCCACTGTCCTTTGTCCAACGTGTACTTTTCGGAGAAGCCTTTCCCTTTGCGCGAAGCTCTGGACAAGGGAGTGCTGGTCGGTCTCGGTACAGACGTTGCAGGAGGATATAGCATCGACATCCTCAGTAGCATGAGGCACGCCGTCGCAACCTCTCGGATGCGCGAAGGAAGCCGTGTGCTCGAATCCAAACCCGCGGCCAGCGGTGAGGCAAAGTCACTTGCCATCGAGTGGAAAGAGTCACTCTTCCTTGCGACACGCGGCGGTGCGTTGGCGCTGGGTCTAGAGAATTCCGGGTTATTTAGGGTTGGAGCGTCCTTCGATGCTCAGCAAAGTGAGCGTGCTTGATCGGATGGAGTATGGGAACTGAACGCAGCTGACATTGAACTCTAGTTTCCGTTTTCGACTGGGAGAGACAGGAAGGGGTTGGGGCGCTCGATTTCTTTGCCCTGGATCCCGGGTGCGGGGGGCTTTGCATGGACATGATTGAGAAGTGGTGGTGCATGGGTGATGTGCGAAACCGGATGGCCGTGTGGGTACAAGGCCTGCAACTTGGCCAGTGATTATTTGAGCATGTATAGGGAGATCTGTCCAGATTAGGACTGTAATGATATGAGCTGTGCGTTCATGGCGTTGCAAAGGACATGAGTGATACTCCACCCTCCCCGACGCCGCCAGGAAGCAGCACGCCTCTTCCCAGATCACCCTCTCGTCTTCTGATACCCCCCATCCAAAGACAACCACCCAATCGCCAACCTCATGGTTCTGTATCCACATCTCTATCCCCTCACATCCAACCAGCAACCGGCCTCGAGAGCTCCGCATCGTCAGTGATTAATCTTGATATCAGTGACGGTATCCTAGTGCACGACGTCGACGCAGAAGCAGAAACGACGACCAGCGAAGAAGTTACAGCAGTCGGCCAGATAGATGATATCGCTGACGAAACATCCAGAAAGAGTCTGCGTGATCAGCTAAGGCGTACCCTCAGCAAGAGGGAACACACAGGTCTTTCCCTCTTTTCGATTCGATTCGTCCTCGTCTAAGTGGTTCCCAGACTCCCACTCGCGCAAATCCACGGCTTTCGTTGCCACCGAGATCCCAACCACCCTCGGTCCGTCATTCGAATTTATTGACGATGCTGTTCGCTCTGACATTCGGTGTAATCTCAAGATGGTCCGCGAGGACCATTCAAACCGAGAGAGTATTTCGTCTTGACTGACGCCGGAAAGCCTGTCTTCATTGGGTATGTCACACACTTCCGGAATATGAAGCAATGGTAAATGAATATCTAATATACCCTTAGTGGGTCCGGAAGTGAGGACGAGCTCTCTTCCACCATGGGCATCATTCAAGCCCTGATCTCCGTGTTCATTGACGATGGGGACAAATTACGGTGCATCAATGCAGGCTCACTAACGATCACATTCCTGCTTCGGTCACCAATATACTACGTGTGCGCATCCACGTGGGGTGAACCAGAGTCGGTGGTAAGTACAATGTACGATGTTCTGTGGTGTTTCGGCACCTGACCGAGCTGATCAAAGCAAGATCCGTTCTCATCTAGAATATCTACATCTGCAAATATTAAGTATCGTCACAGCTTCTCAGCTGCGGCGGATATTCGAACGACGAACAAACTTTGACTTGCGTCGTTTGTTGAATGGTCTCAATTTCCCATCTTGTCGAACATGTTCAAATGCTAAACCTTATTCGTAGGCACAGAACCTTTCCTATTCTCCCTCCTTAAGCGGTTGGAACTCGACCTTGCAATGGCAACATCCTCATTACATTGTCTACAACTTGACCCGAGTCTGAGGTCTCGACTTGCCGACGCACTGGTGCCTACTACGAAGATGAAGGTATGGGTAGTTGAAATTTGTGATTTAGCGCTCATGAGCTATTAGGATACCCTTTACATCATCCTTATAGCTCAAGGTTGTGTGATTACTCTTGTGCGGCCAAAAAAACATTCCATACACCCTTCTGGTATGTGTTCTTTGGTACTCCACACCGTTCAATTTATCAGCTCCTCTATTAGACATTCACATCATCGTCAACACAATCCACTCTCCCTCAATATATAACTCTCCTGCGGCGGCCTCATGGATCCCCGTATGCCTCCCAAAGTTCAATCCAGCTGGTTTCGTAAATGCCTACATAACGTTCCTGCGTAAGCCAGAACATAACGAGGTCGATGCCTTGAATGCAGACTCCAGCATCTTGGGTGATAGGCAAGGCCATCTAAGTGGAAGACAAGCTGTTGGCCCTCGCCCATCAAGTCAATTGGATGCAGGCATTGGTCTTGTATGTATCAGTGGTGGCGGGGATTTTGAAACGATTCGAGGGTGGTGTGATACTGTCGCTGAGGTTTGTGGTTTTGTTTCCACTTCTGGCAGCCTTTTAGTCAGCGAGATTACAACCCCTGGTAGAACCTGAACAGCAACGGTCTGCTTGATTCAATTTCGGACGTTATAAAATCCGGGACAGCCCAGTACTCTGTGTCTAGGTTGGGGATACCGGGATTGCGACACTTTATATACAAATCCAGGCCTCACGTTCAAATCACGTTTCCAGTTCTCGAGGATCCTTACGAGGAAATGGAAGAGAAGAGGAGGTACTGCTGACATCTACCTAGTATCAAATCTACTCATTTCATCCGACAGGATTGTTACTATGTATCAGGTCGTGTATGATGCTGTTCACGCCAAGTCCGGTCAAAGTGGGCCGCTCAAGTTGCAGTGCATTCGCACAGAGAAGGAGATTGTCATGGGATGGGTCAGTCTTTTGGTTCGACTCCTTGATCTTCTTTCGACGGAGTTACTAGATAACCCAACCGTTCGAACTCTACATTGTTTTGTCGCCGAGATTACCCAAGACGGCGGTCATCAACGCTGCCAACTCGGTTACTCAGTGGGTGAAGAAGGAGGAAGCAATGTTGTTTTTGCGAGATGCACCCGTATTCTAAGAGGTTGTATTCCTGTATTACCGTACGGACAATGGCGAACTGGGGAGAATGAAACGGAGTCACGTGACATTTGTAAAATCGGAACTTTTGGTACTTTGCTCTACTCCCAACGAAATCGAGCGATGTCCCGTTTTCTACAATTCTCGCTTCGGCATGTTACCCGGACATTCGTGAGGTGTTTTCAAAACAAGGCTGCCCTCAGACTTGTACCGCCCCCACAAGGTTTACTTTTGATTCGCAGGATCCACCTCCGAGCTGACGGAAACGCCCGTCTAGGTGATGTTACCACTCCTCAGGCCTTCCTGAGTGCGATTGGAAGATCTGCAGAGAGTAAGATGAAAATAGATAGCTGGGATGCATTCTGGCATTGTTCGGGGCATGACTTGAAGAAGGCAGGGGTTGCCGTGAAGGACCGAAGGCAGGTGCCAGGTCGCGGACTAGCTTCCAGCCATTTCATGTTCCACAGATACATTCTCTGGTGCATGGAAAAATACAGGCAGATGATACCGATAGAGGACTTTGCTCACGAGCCCCGGCCGAAGAAGAAGATACGAGGGTGAGTGAATTGGTGCGGTGTCGTGCACACACAATACTCATCGCTGTTGGGTCAGTCGTGGCCCGCGAATCCAACATGGCAAACTGATACGGTCGCGTCGGCCACGCTGAAGAATGTCTATGGATATAGTTGTGCGCGTAGCAATCGACCGTCTTTGTTGGCGTGAATATGAGCGCGTGACGTCTGAGGCTCAAAGGGGAACTCTGATTGGGTAAGCTTGTGGCTGAACCACTTTACAGAGTCACATTCTCACGAGTGCGCCGAGTTGCCGGGCTGACACAGCGGTGCTCACCTGCAACAAGGCCTGCCTCGATGTGATTTGTGTCGAGGGTACTACGTCGGAGTTACCACAAAGAACAAAAAACGAGGTCGGCAACGCGGGCTCAAAGACATGAAAGAAAAAGATGCCAGAGAGGTATATAACCGTCCCCGTCCCCCTTTCATCTCCGCAATCGCTCCCTTCCTGCCATGGCCTCTACCATCTATCGTCGCCAGTCCATGGCTCAGCTGTACGAGAAGCTCAGGGCCCAGGATGATGACGACGACATGGCCTGGCTCGCCCAGTATAGCCCAGACGATAAGTCTGATGAACCATATGTCCCTCCCGTCCGTAGTTTCCCCGCGCTGTCTGCTATTTCTTCTGCTTCCCCTTGTTCCTCCGGGTCTTCGATACCCGATCGTGGCTTCGACAGTGATGATCACTTTGATTCCGACTCGGATTCTGACGTCGATCCAGAGCCCCTTTCGCTCGAGTTGCCTTGCACAGCATTCAGCTCATCTTCAGGTTCACCCTTGATCCCGTTCGTATCCCCTTTTTACACTCCCTTTGTTCAGTATGGTTGACACATTAGCAGCCAACCCCTTGATTCTATCGCCGTCATGGTGCCTCCGGATCCCCCGTATGCCCCATCGGTAAAAGAGACCAGCCCCCCCCAGTGGAGATCGACGCCTCCGTCTACCGAACCTGAATTCTTACCTGTGCCCACCCTTTCATCCCCTTTCATATCACGCCGTACCACTCGCTCCACCAAACCAAGATATGGTACGCCCATCGTGCGCCGCAGCCCCGACGAGGACGTGTATTCGGAAAGTGATGGGAACGGGTCCGAAGATGAATATGTTCCATCCCCCTGTCTGGGCTCTAGAAAACGGCGCAGGTCTGCTCGTTCTGTTCCTAGCACTGTTGCCTCGTCGCAAAAGCGGAGCGCCGAAAACGTTTCCCGCAAGCGACTCCGTCATTCCCCGCTTCCCCGTAACGTCCAGGCTGTTCCCAGTGTCGCTCCTGCGCCACCGGTAGCGAAGAACAGCCCATGGGCTTGCCCCTATTGCAAATGGGTACAGCGCAACCACCGCACGCCTGATCTGAAACGTCACATCCGTACTCACACTCGTCTTCAACGACCCGCACAGTGGGTATGCTGCGGGGTTCCTCTGAAGGACGCGAAGAGCCACGATCTCCCAGCGGATGCCAAATCTTATGTATGGGGAGGTGAGACGATGATCGGAGGCTGTTGCAAAGAATTCAGCAGGCGTGACGCGCTCAAGCGTCATCTCGACAACGATCATATCACTTGCATAGGAAACTTTGCCGCGTTCGCTAGCATCTGCGAGGATGAGATTTAATATGGTTGCTCACATGGTGAGCAATGTTAGATCCAACGATACCACGCCTACGACTAATTTCGTTCCAGATGTTTTTTTATTCCCGACTGTATTTGTTACCTTGCGCAACCTCGCTCGTCAATGGGCTTTATCAACGGCGTTGGCTTCATACTGACTCGATCGTGTACCAATTTTTCTCTGTCGCTCTAAACGGCATGATGATACCTATCCGATGGTAGACGTCGGTGTACCGTAGCACGGAAATGATTATTAGGACGTGCCAAGAATGATTGGAGGGAACCCATCACCACCTGATCGGAAACCAGTCAAGTATGAGCAAAGAGGTACTTTGTGGCGGTGCAGACGCGCTGCCAATTTTGGTAATACCAACTCTGACGCGTTGATCAACATAACCACGGGTAATCACCGACCATACGCCCGCTCATCGCGTACAACGACCGCGACAATGCCTGCAACGGCTCGGAGTGGCATCTCAAATATTCGTCTCTCCATTGAACCCCAACGGGCATTGCTGACTCCCTCTGCTTCCCCCTCAGTAGGGCCCCCCGACCGTCCACTTGCAAAACGACCTCGCCTCAGAAGTACGCCATCCTCATCCATATCTGCCACTCCGTCCTCGTCGAACGAGTCAGGATCGTCTGCGGATTTCAATTCGGCTCGCAGAGCATCTACTCTTCGCGTCCTAAACACCTGGGCCCAACTCGCTGAGCGGTACACTAAACGGCTCGATGAAGACGACATTGTCGACTTGTATAGCTGCACTATCATAAGAGATCGTGGCGTGCTTGAGAGCGCACACAGGGACTATCATATTGGCCATATTGCTCAACCTGATGATGACCAGGATTATCCCGACGGTGACCAGGAGGATAGTGAGCAAGAAGACGACGGCAGCGAACTCGGCACACACCCTCCTAGCGACACTGCCACAGACGACGATCCCCCAATCTCAAGAAAGGAATTACTCCGTGGGGTGCCACCTCTGTCGGCTACCACGGACGCGGAAGACCTCAGAGAGTTCCTGGAAGCAGAAAAGAGAAGGAGGATGCTTGCGGGGGATAAAAGCGACGAAGATGATGTCCCTCCGGAACGGCTAGTTGCCATAAGAAACGCAATGGAAGAACATTCACGGAAGATGGAGGCCGCACTTGCGAGTCAAGCTGAGGATATGGTAAGCGCAGAAAACCCCGGGGAGTGCGACGTTGATGCTACCCCTACGCGTTCTTCCACTCGCGCTCCACCGTCGGATGACGAGTCAGAGGATGAGCTCGCTCTCTGGACGCATGACGAATCTTCCGCTATTTATCCAGTTGTCCGGGATGATTCTGAGCAGGAGGCTCGGGAAGCGGAACATGAAGTGATTGAACTCACAGATTTAGACTCGGACGAAGAGTTTGAAGCAATACTAACACGCCCTCCTCATTTAAACCGGTTATCACCTCCACCCGCTCCGCATCCTAAGGAGGTTCAACAACCGCTTCGGTCGCCTCCAGACAGCGAGCGTGGAAAGTCCAAATCTCGTGTGCGGGCCCCCTCCAAAATCAATCCGGCGGTCAAATCTAAGAGTCATCCTCGCTCATCCGTGCCGCAGAAACCTGAGGATGTCTTTTCTCACAAAAGGGGCCCTTCTGTCTCGAACGAGGCGGGCATCGTGATCTCTATCGATGTGGAGCCAGGGCAAGAAGTGATTGGCCGTGTTTCCCCTATGCGCAAGGGCAAGGGTAAAGGCAAGGAAATCCCATCCTCAGTAGAAGATGACCATCGAGAGAAGACACCTACGTCCCTTGAAGCAGTATCCCGAGGTCGAAAGCGAAAACGCATTGCGTCCTCCTCGGCAAGCGGCCCCTTGCCACAGTCCCTAGGTGAGCATTCATCTGCTGCATCACCCCGCGTGTCTAAGCTTGGTATCGATCAACTCTCATACAGCAGAGCGAAAAAGCAGTTTGCGAGACCGTGGAAAGTTAACTTCTCAGACCTGTGCCACGTCCTTGCAAGAGGACGACCGGCCCCAACCGACTCTAGACAAGGATGTAGCAACTCCTGGTAGAATGCATTTCTGTAGAGGTGTTTCCCATGGCTTACCTTCTGGTCATTCTAGCGCGAATTCAGTGTGAAGTTGGGGCCCCTTCTCGCTCATCGTCTTCACTCTCTTCCGCGTCCAAAACCAAGCAGTCCGTCTTGCCTGTCCCTGTTTATAGATCTCTTGAGCCTGAGTCAGTCCCACCGGCCTCACATGATCATGATTCGGACTGGGCACTGTTTTCCGATCCATTGATCCCCACCACCTACTCCTACTCTCAGCAACACCCTTCTCATCCACCGTCTTCCTTCTCTTCGCCTAATCAAGGAACGTCGGGCGTATCAGGCGTCTCTCTTCCCACTCTTCCACCACTACCTTTGGATCCCGTGCAAACTCAGCAGACACACTACCTTCTAGTGCAAACGATACGTCAACTGTCCAACCTCATATCCGCCACGATGCCTTCTTACGCTGCATATACATCTAATCCCGGACAACCATTGCACCCCCCTCCACACCCCGTGTACAGCACTCCCGTTCATCACTCTCCTCGCTTGCACGGCACCCACCACTACCACACGCCATCATCGAGTGTGTCTCGTGGTCTACCTCCATCCTCCCCAGTTCACTCCTCTCTGTCTCCGCCTGTCGAAGAACATCGCATCCGGGGTCGAGGTCGAAGTAGGTCCCGGGGAAGGCGAGTGTCGTTCAAGCTCGAGAGCGGGGAAGTCGTTGGCAGTCGGGAGCACAACATCCAGCCTGAGCTTCACCATGGTGAGCAAAAAATTCGCAAACCACCCCTCGAAGTCACGCGAGAGAAAGGGAAAGGAAAGTCAACAGAG
>JBBPKT010000168.1:0-32977 GCA_038089395.1 Pulveroboletus frians
ACACTACTATACATGGTAACGACAGTGGGAAGGTAAGCTAATAATACGGTAATGACTGTGGGAAGGAATGGAAGTATGGACGGAGATTAAAGAGGTCAGGCTGCAAGGAGGCGAGCCCTGAGATCTAATCGTAGTCCATAGAGATGGGATCGGGATCGAGATCCAATATATACTAATGGATACAATGAGGGGATTAGATCGGATCGGGAGATCTAGGAGGTGGCAGGATTGCCGTGGAGATCCGATGGAGATTGAGGGTTAGGGTAATCTAGGGTTGTGCCATGTGGCAACCTTGAGGCATGATGTCATAGATGACATCAGGGTCTGGACTCATCATGTGACTGGTCATGTGATCGGCCTCGTGGAGGTCACGTGACGTAACGAACGTGAGGATGAAGGAAAGTGAGGGAAAGGAGAGTGAAGATAAAAGTTAGGTGCAAGGGGATTCGTAACAGCGACCATTCCATTGTCTCATGGGTGCGACTACTAATGACTTTCCAGATGGCTCACAGACAATTACCCTCCGGGATCCCAACACCAGGAAATAGTATACGCTGCCGACCCATGCTTGGTCAGAAGGTTGTCCCCGGTGTTGAGAAAACAAGCAGTGTAACATGCACCAATCTGCCCCAGATGGGGATTTTTAGTTCTCGATGATCCAGTTGCATCCTGGGGAGAAACTGGTTTGGACTTGTTTCATTTTTCTCACTTGTCGTTGCCTTCTATGTAGTTCAGTTCATTTGTACTTCCATTCCCCTTCATATTTCCGCCTGCCCCCTCTTTCTCTCAGACCGCCTCCACCTTCTGTGGACTATCCATTTCTTTCCTCCATGCAATCCATTCTCACATCAGATGCTGTTAAGGCGCTAGCCTCTATTTATTTTTATAATATTGCCTTGCATTCCTTGGTCTACATACAAACCCATAGCCAAGAAGGTCCATGCTGTGATGGCTCCTATAGATGAGGAGTTCCATATCATGTGCACCTTACCGGCCAATCCACTTTCCAGATTGGTCACTTTACCTACCTGTCCACCAGACTTCACCCCCGGTACTCGTTTTATGCAGGAGAGAGCTGACACTTTAGATCTCAATCCGACAAACTGGCTTTGGCCAGAAGAACTCAAACTCATCTGTTGGCTCGTTCGTGAGCACAAATCCGCTTTTGCCTGGGTGGCTACTGAAAGGGGCTGCTTAGATGAAAGGTACTTTCCCCCTGTCAAGATTCCAATCATACCTCACATGCCGTGGGTACTTCGCAACATTCCCATTCCCCCATCCATGTGGGCAGACACTATTCAAATCATCAAGGACCAGATCGCATCTGGCATATATGAACCCTCTGCTGCATCTTACTGCTCATGCTGGTTCTGCGTGCTTAAGCAGGATGGCAAGTCACTTTGCCTCATTCTTCCACCTTGTTCACATTCTGGCCACTTGTCACTCTGGTGTGGATGGTCTCTCCCACCACCCAGCATCCGATGATGATCTGCCTGAGGATGACGATTTTGAAGACTAGTTGGATAATGCATACTCATTTTCTGTCTTCTTGTTAAATGATCATACTTTGCTTTTGCCACCCCCTCACCATTTCAGATCATTCTCTTGACGTGTTCCTTCCCTGCCCCTGCTATCCATTCTCACTACCACCAGTCCAGGCCCGGTTGTTGATGATCTGGTGCTCCCTTGTTCTGTGAAAGCTGTGGCAAAGGATGCCCGGATAAACCGGATCCGCGAATTCCTCAACACCTGCATCTGCCCTATTGACTTATCTGATGCAGAGTTTGTGTCATTCATCAATGCAGCTACCTGCTTTTTCATTTTCCACAGGTTTCTCTACTGACATGAACTACATGGCTGCCATCAACTCATCATACTGGTTGAATGTTGGTATGGCCTCATACACAAAGCCCATGATGACCTTGGTCACAAGGGCATATTCTCCGTTCAGTCCTGCCTCCTCCTCTGATTTTGGTGGCCACTTCTCATTGACGACGTCAAGTGGTACATTCATACATGTCATGAGTGCCAGATCTGACAGACACAAAAGCTGCATATCCTGCCCACTGTACCCATCGTTGGTGGCCTTTTCCACAATGTTCACATCAACACTATGGTAATGCCAAGATCCGGGGGTTACAGGTTTATTGTCCAAGCCTGGTGCGCTCTCACAGCATATCTGGAATGGTGAATGCTGCAATCCAAGAATGTGTCTTCAATCGTGTCTTTCATTTTTGAAGACATCTTATGCTGTTGGGGGGCAGTATCCGAGCTTGTCACTGACAATGGTCTGGCTTTTGTGCAGGCTGTTGAATTCTTATCTGCCCAGTATGGTATCAAGCACATCTGGATATCCCCCTACAACTCTCAGGTGAATGGGGTGGTCAAATGGTGTCACTATGATGTCCAAGAGGCTATCATCAAAAGTTCCCAGGGAGGGGAGGTGCACTGGCCAGCCACCACTCACTCAGTTTTCTGGGCAGAATGGGTAACTATTATGAAATCAACCAGGCTCTCGCCCTACTTCATGATTCATGGCATTGAACCATTATTCCTGTTTGATCTTGCAGAAGCAACCTTTCTTCTACCCGCACTTGATGCTGACCTGGTTCCCACCTCTAGTCTGATTGCTTGGCGAGCCTGCCAGCTCCAAAAGCGACAAGATGAAATAGGCCATATCTGTGACCAGGTCATTGCAGCCTGGTATGCGTCCATTAAACAGTTCAAGGTGCATTTCAAGAACCAGATCCGGGATCAGGACTTCAACCCAGGTGACCTTGTACTAGTCAGGAATACCTGGGTAAAAAAGAAGTTGAACTGGAAGATGAAGCCATGGTATTTAGGTCCGATGGTGGTCCTTCACTGGACTGCCGAAGGCTCGTACCTTCTAGCTGAGTTGGATGGATCTGTGTTGAAGCTCAGGTACACAGCATTCAGGCTGCTGCCTTATCACCCTTGAAGCAAGGTATCTGTTCTGGTTATGGATCTTACCAGACTTGACAATGATGAACTTGACAAGTATCTGACTGAAGAAGATTTGGAGCAGGGTAGTGATGAGGAGGAAGAATAGTCAGAATTGGACTCATTTTTATTTTCACTCGCATCATCGCTGTGTATATGTTTTACCCCAGGTTTCATCCAGTGATTTCATACCCAGACAATCATTGCTGAAACAGAACAGACAATCATATGATAGATCTTATACCGCTCTCCCTTCCCTTCATCGTCTGTTTAACAAAATAAAAAACAGAAAGTACAAAAATACTCTGTATCCGTATCCGTTCCATTCTGGTCTCTTGCTGACCCTATTTAGACATTCTTTTTCTTGCACACACAGAGACTGAGCACCCATTTGGACATTGTGTTTGGAACCTGGTTTTATCTGGTAGCTGGATCCATCCATGCAGGGGTAGATGCAAAAGTGATTGATGAAAAACAAGTTGGGTGGTAGCCTGCAAAAATCTTATCTTACCATTGTTTGACTTTCTCTTAGCATCTTATCTTAGCTTATCTTGGACTTATCTATTTTCTTTATTGTTTAGGGATGATACTAGGACCAGACACGGATGCAGCTGGGCACAGATATGGATTCGCAAGCGGAAACGGATACATTGCACAGAAGGGGAGAGGAACTAGCTACAATGGCGCTCATATCTACCACCCCCCTATTGCTGCCTTCACTACCGCCAACTTGCCACGGACCTCCTTGAACATGGCTATGGACCTCTGTGCCTGAGCCACCAACTCCTGCATCTTCGATACTGAATCCTGTACTTGTGCTTGTGTGTGGAGCAGCTTGTGTTCCATAAGGGTGAGGGTCCTCAGACCTACTTGTCGCACCCCTGGATCCATGTTTCTGGCATGTGGATGTGCACCTGTGTTGGCCAGTCTCAGTGCATACCCCCATTTGTCTTCCAGGTCACTGTTGGACAATTTGAGGATGTGTGCTGGTGCCCGGGCTCGACAGGGACAGTTGGTGGGTTCTGATGAAACATTAGCAACACAGATCAGACTTGTGCTTCACTTACCAGGAGCCTTCCCTTTCCCCTTCCGGTCTTGTGACCCACTGGCTTCCACTGTCATCTTCGCAGAAGCTACCTTGATTTGACAGCTGCTTAACTTGTCACTTCGATTTGAGGTGTGTGCACTGCTTGCAGGTATGGCCTTCCACCCCATGGCACACATTGTTGGAGTGAGCGCATGGCCCGCACGGATTGCCATGGATGACGGATTGAGAACAGGTGTCAACCTTCTTGGCAGGTTGGGCACGCACATCGTCCTGGTCCTTGTCTTCATTGTCCACTGGGATATGTGGCCACTAGAGAACTAATTAGCACAATCCGTACCCTTGCCATGCCACGTACCTTCACCCATCTCACTGGTATTTCGATGACAACAGTCGACTTTCTCTTGTCCAACTTGGGGCGCATTCCAGGGTCTGATGTTGTGCATGCACCCAGTTTGGTCCTGGGATCTGCGACGGCTGGAGTCTGTTCAACCTCTTTGTGAGCCTGCAAGGCAGCTGCTTGCAGCCCCTCGTCCTTCCATCTGTCATGTTCTGCCTTCTCAGCCTTCCAATGAGCTGCGACCTCATTCGACTCTCAGATTTTTTCCGTGACACCTGTTTCCAGGAGCACCTCAACTCCTAGCCAGCAGGCATCCTGGAGGTAACCAAGGGCATGATTCTACAGAGAGTTAGAGGCTAGAATAGAAGCAAGAACATTCGCAACGCATCACAGTAGTATCAGGCTATGAGTGATGCCACGAGAGAATTTGGACTGTGAGATAGGGAGCTCAGTCGTTGTGAGGGCAAACGAACTGGGTGTGTATTACCTGCAAGATAGGGAGCTATCGTACATTGTAAGTATGGACATGACGTGGTATCATATAGTGGGCTTACCTCAGTTGTTGCAAGGGCAAATGGACTGAGGTTTGAGTCTGCTATTGTAAAGATTATATACTGCTCGTGCCACCATGAGGTCATAAAAACATGATCAAAGGGATGAAAGGGAGACAAAGGATATGAAAGGGAAAGACATACAGGGGTATCATACAAAAGATATGGATTGTCGCAGCCGAGTCCAATGGGTGGCTGCGTGCGCAGTTGCCTATTCTAACAAGTAGCGGCCCATTCAGCTATCCACATGTCCTTCTCCTCATCCAACTCCTCCTTGTTATCCAGGACTGTCTTTGCGATGGTGAGGATTGATTCGCTTGCAGCCTTGAGGTTGGCCCGAGTGTGGGCCTGGGGGTCATCCCTAGCCGGCGGTTGGGAGAAAGCAGGTATGGCATCAAAGTTGGACATGAGGAAGAAGATGGGAGAAGGGGTAGTAATGTTGAAGAGAAAGAGAGAGTTGTGGGACCATTACATGACATGGTGGACACTTAGTGTGATCTGCTCGTGTCGTGCCGACCATTGTTCAACTTCTGAAGCGCATCGCTCCCATGGCCATGTGCCTGACTGGGGACAGTCAGCATCTAAGTCCCCCATGAATGTAGAAGCCAGCAGTCTCTTACAGTCATATACCACTGTTTTCAGCTCATCCAAGTGTCCATCAAGCCCACTGCCCATGTCTCATGTCTGTCCGTATCATCTCGAGGTCAGTTTGTCCTTCCACTCCCCTTTTTTCTTTCATCCATTTGCACATTCAGTTCTGGGTTGTTGCAGATCCATGCACCCAGTCTGGTTCCATTCACCAGGTTGTCAGTGTTTACTTATAGTTTGCTGGTGCTGTCGTATTCCGTCCCTTGTTTTGGTATGGACTGCATCAATTAGTTTTCCTTTGCATTTCAATATTTAGAATCAAGTGTCCCTTCATAGGGCCTCGGCCATTGTCATAAATACAAAGTCTCAGGAATGCCTGGACTATAAAGATTCTGTATTGGGATTATAAAGATCATCAATCTTACACTCGGTTGGTCATCATCTTGGTCAGGAATCACTCCCATTGTTGTTGTTGTTGTTGTCTTCATCATTCAGATAGTCATCATCATCTTCCTGGGTCCTTGTCCTTGACCCGCTGTTGGTATCTGGCCCTTGTCCTTGGCTGGGTTATCCATTATCATAACACATAGTTATCCGGATCGTATTCCTTTTGCTCTTGCATGCTGAGGTCAGTCATAGCTAACCCTCGCTTGCTGACATCCCTACAGAGAACCCCTTGGGACGAGCACAACTCACCCACTCACATACACCACACATACAATTACTATTTTACAATGGCACCCCAGAACAGAAGGAAAGAGCCCTCCTGCATTGAATGGCATGAGATCATGCCATAGCAGCAAATAATGCTGCAGGAGACGGCCAACCATCTGTTAACAGACCCATTCAGGGAGACTGTGGTCGCGATGCCAATGCAGGCCGATGACCTCCCCCATGCCAGGAGGAATGGCCTCACAGGCAACATGATGCAGAGGAGGGTGACCCCCCACAGGGAGGACCTCATGATGGGGGATCTCCAGATGACCCAGATGATCCAGGGGATCTGGATGATGGTAGTCAATCTGATGGCCAATCTGATGGCCAATCCAACATGAGGAGTGGCGGAGATGAGCCCGCCGGATGACATCATCATCGAAATTATCTCAGGGGATTCACCCCTGGTAATGCATGCTACATGGATTACATGCAGCAGCGATACATGCAGCATATATGGGAACAAGTTGGGTGACCGACTGGCCCAGTGGGGCCTGAGGTGAAGGCAATGAATCCGCCCCAACCAGGGAAGTACAGAGGTCAGGATGACCTCAAGAAGTTCGACAACTGGCTGAGCCAGTTGCTGAAGTACTTCCATACATTCAAGGTCACTGGACTAGATTGCAACAAAGATCATGTACTGTACACAGGGTTGTACTTGGAGGACCTAGCCTCCCAGTGGTACAACCAGGAGGTTGAATCACTGGATTGAGCAATCCAGTTCTGGTCCTTTGAGGACCTGATCACTGGGCTATTTAAATGCTTCGTGCATAAGGCCTCAGCACAGAACACAGCAGACCAGTATAATCGCATGAGATTTTCCCCTGAAAGGGGGCCCTCGCCTTCTACAATGACCTCAGGCATCGTGCATATCAGATGGTACAGCCCCCAGACAATTATTTGTTCAGGAGAAAGTTCCTCTGTGGGTTGCCCCATACAATAATCCATAGTATCTTCGAGGCTTGTGGTATATCTGCTGAGCACTCCAGCATCAAGAAGATCCTTGAGGAGGCCCGGCAGATGGGAACCACCCAGAAGGCTGTCAGCTTGCATATGAGAATGAGCCACTTTGGCTCTGGGGGGAAAACCTCCCAAGGATGAAGTGGTTCATACCCACAGGGAAAGAGGGTCGACAGAACCTTGGGCGACATGCACAAATTTGTGTGTTGCAGAAACATGCTATTCCATCAAAGGACAGCTGACTTGCCCAAGACTGTAAGTCTGGGCAAGGTGGGAGCGGGTGCTCCCAGTCAAAGGATCTGATGACCCAGATGAAAGGACAGTCTCAACCACCAGATAAGGGGAGAATATGCAGGGTATCACCTGCTTCCATTGTGGTAAGGAAGGCTATATGGCCAACCAGTGTGATTAACCTCGCAGGGATATACCACTGGCAGGAAAACTGCAACTGTACGCTGTAGATGTACAAGAACAAGGGGATGAACCCCTGACCAGCAGTATTGACACTGAATATGACAATGAGGCAGTGGCCCCTGTCGACCCTGAGCATGTAGTGGAGGCTACTGAGGGGGTCAATGATGACCCTGCCGATGAAGGCCAAGCAGTTGATGACCACTTCGAGCTGTATTCGGAGTGCTCAGACATCCAAGAAGATGATGAATCTGTCGCCTACTTGGGTGCCATGCACGACCCACTGGATGATAACCAGTCTATGCAGTACACAACGATGGAGATCACCAATGGGAATTCACCCCCTTCAGGCCTTGGGCTACAAGGGGATGAGGACCCCTGGCCAAGATGGATATGGTCCCTGATATATAGGGTGATCCATGAGGGCAGTAACTGCCTCGAATGTCGGTGACATATTGCCCATATCACAGCTGATATTGATGAGGGAGATCCCTCACTGAGCACAGCCTAGTCATACCCATCAGAGCATGCTTGACGGGAGTATGACCTGGGCTGGGACGAGTGCGATCACACACAAATGACAGGACATGGCCTCAATATCGACCATGTCCATGCAGCAATAGCTGAACTTGCAAAAAAAATTCACATTTTTGAGGGATACCGAGTGTTCCTCACTCAGAACCTCAGATCCAAGGCAGTACGGGCTCACTCACATGCCTCATTCACCAGGCGAGAGGTCACTACCTCATACAATATCATCATACAGGAGCTCATAGAGCAATCCCCACTCCGGATCAAGATGTATCCAGATGATCTAGTGGTCAAGACCACACACGGGTCAATGGTCATCCCCTAGGACGGATCACCTGATCTCATGCAGGTGTGGTTGGCCACACTTGATGTCGCACACCAGTGTGTGATGGGGGAAGTTAACCCCCATTCCTTCAGGTATGCAATGCATACATGGATGGGGCCTAGGGATAACCCCAGTAGGTGACCAGTGATTGCACCAGCACTGCGTGCGTGTGCGATGGCCCAGATCACCATCAATGGGTGTCCGGCCTACATGATGATCAATACCAGTAGTACCAGCAATTTCATGAGCCCCGCATTTGTGAAGGTCACCCAGATGGAGGTATACCCCCTCGCACAACAGCTCATGCTGCAACTGGGCTGCATAGGCAGCCACTTGAAGATCACCCATGGGAGTGATTCTTCTGTTGCCATTGGCGAATTTACTGCCTGCACATACTTTGATGTAGCTAATATTGATCGCTACGATTGTATCCTGGGGATACCCTTCCTATGACAACACCATGCTGTTGTCAATTTCACAACTAACTTGTGGGTTGTGGGGGGCAATACCGTCCCCCTTCTGGATGAATCCTTGTCTGGTGCCATGGGCACCCATCGCCCCAGCACTGCCCTGACCTCCCACTGACTTTCGCGCCCTACGACAGTGTCAACACCTCATGAGGGCTCAAAGGAGGAGGGGAGGGGGAGTAGTATAAAAACTACAAAATTAAAATACTTGAATAAAAAATAACTACAGCTCGCAGTCATAAGATTATGTGAGGAGGATATACCCCATGTATGGAACCAATGGTTCCAGAAATACAAAAATCGACTGGGAGGAGCAAAACAAGCACTCCTCCCACTGTGGGAGGTAAACCACCAGATCCCACTCATTGACGAAAGTAAGCAGTACACTTACCACCTTCTGTGCTACACAGATGCACTGAAGCAGCAACTGTCAGATAAAATCCGACTATACATCACTGTGGGCTGGTGGGTGATGAAGAGCATCCCAAAGAAGAGTGGAAAATTGCAGACAGTCATTGACTGCCACAAGAGAAACAATAATATGGTGAAGGATGTAACACCCTTCCCGGATCAGGACCAAATCTTGTTATGACTGCGCTCGACGCAGTCATCGAAGGAGACAGGGAGACCCTTCAGCCAGAAGAAACAACCAAACCTAATAGCCGATAACAAGGCTAGCCGGCAAGGAGAGAAAGCCTGTAACCCTGGCAGGGGAGCTACAAGTGCCAGTGAGCCACATCAAGGGAATGCCCTTAGCAGACAAGGTGAGGATCGAACTGAGGGAACAAGGCCTTGAGAGCATTTGTCTGACAGCGTCAAATCCCACATTGAGCAAGGTTGGAGAATGGATCAGACGGCTGTTGTATCTCTTGACCAAGATTTCCAATCGTCCGTTCCATGGTCCACTGTGAAGAACAGATTGGTACACCAACATGGGCTGCTTCAAGTGCCAGGTGGTTGGATAGGTGAACACAGGGCCGAACAAAGTGAATGCGTTCAACACGCCTCTGATAATATAGGGTCTTGAATTCTTCCTCCCATTCCACAAACCATCGATGTGCTTGTGCAAGATTGTCAGGTCTGATATCATATTGTGACAAGTTGCGAAGAGTGGCAACAAATTTGCAAAAGTTCTGCCAGTACTCCTGTGAAAGCATGCCATAGAGTAATGCTAGACAAAGGTAGTACAACCAGGTGATGAACTCAGTTGCCTTGTAGAAAGAATTGATCTTCTCAGCAGGATTGCGTGGGGCAACATCAAAACATCCAGGGAGATGTGGTTTACATGCTGCTACCAGTCGGCCATGTTCTTCCCATGTGCCATCAATAAGCACCCTCCAAGGCCATTCGGTCCAGTTATCAGCTTGGGGATTGCAGTCAATTGTCCCACACCAAAGATCAATAAAGAGGGAGACCATGTTTGTACCTGTGTAGTGCATAATTTTGGAGGAAAAACACTCTGGTATACCTAGGATCTTGTCTGGTTGAAGTCCAAGAAGTATGCTTGGTTCAACAATGCCTGTCTCAAGACAGCGCTCCTCATATTGCCATTTGTGAACAGATCACATGAGATATCTGAGGTTTTCAACATAGCGCTGAGACGTGCCACTCTGGATCTCATATGGAGAGATATCACCATGATTGCAACCATCAATATTATAGTCATCAGGGTGGAGGAGCACAGGATAGTACTGGGAGCCTCAAGGTTTCCGGCGACCTTTTAGTGAACAGTACATCTGGCAGCCACTCTTACCACTATGTCCAATGAGATTGTTACGAACCATCTTCACGCCCCTTTCTTTTCTCGATCATGTGACCGATCACATGATCAGGGCCCAGACTATGACATCATATGACGTCATGCCTCATGGCTGGCACGCCCCTTTAATTACTGTCGACCCTGGTGGGAATGTTCTCACGACCGTGTACTTACTTTAGCCATGTATAGTAGTTCATCCCACGGACCCTATGGTCCGTGCACACAGTACTGTAGTATATAAACCCAGGTGTCTCAGCTGGCGTCCCCAGCTTTGACCACCTGTTGTCCTCTGGATAATAGTGTGAGCATGAGCCCTCTCTCCCCTTTTCCTTTGCCAGGCTCCGTAGTAGCCTGTGAGGCCGAGGCCAGTGGTGCAGCGAGTAATCGTTCGTAACAGAGATTACTTGTGCATAGCAAACTGGGGCCATCTCTACAAGACAGGAACAAAAAGGGATAGGTGATGACAGTTTGATTCTTGGATGTATCCCAAACCTGAAGTCCTTCCCACTGCAGGGTGGAGAGATAGTGAAAACCAGGATACAAGAATGATTGGATATAACCCGGTTTCTTTGGTCCAGGGATGATCGCGCCAGGTAGAACATTCTTTTTTTTGTACCAGTCATTAGGTGAGTGCTCGAGAACAATCCAGATATAAATCCAGCAATCTGACTCCTTCTTTTCATATAGCTGTGCGCCATCAATTGAAAAGATGAGAAGTATGTTGTTTTCAGTGATTCAACGATCATGACAGGCTTCAAGGTATGCAGTTCCTGTTAGAACATCATTGAATGCATCGGGAGTACCATCATTGTGTCATAGTTCATCCAAAATCTCCTGCATCTGTTTGTCCCAATAGTGTAGCTTCTCGGCAGTAGCAGGATGACAGTAGAGCGCCTGTAATTGGGGTCCAATCGGAATAGTATTTATCAAATATAGTGCCCAGTCACTTATCTGATGACACATGACCTCTGTTGTCACATAACACGTCTAATTCCCTGACCCACTTGAATCTACCACTAGCCAGATAGCTCAGATGGTAGAGCTACTGGTAATTATCCAGGCGGTCCTGGGTTCAATCCCCAGTCTGGCCATTTTTTCACTTTGCGTGCCACACTTGTAACTCTGATAGTATTAAAGACAGCACAGGGAGCTTTGACATTCCCATTCAAACGAGTGAATTGAATCTGATCATATTGGGGTTCTTCACACTTTGGACACTCTTCTAAGTTGGCATAGGGCCCAGTAAATGCAACATGGCTCTGTGGGCACATATCACCAAGTATCAGCTTAACTCCAGTTAGGTCTACTAATATTCTCTTGATCTTATAAAGTGATGGAATGTTTGATCCAGGAAAGCATCTCTCAATGGCTCAACATATGTTTTCGTATGTATCTTGTGAAGAGTGTTCAAGTGCAAGGTACATCTCGAGGGCAAGCTCTATTGCCAGATCCTTAATTTCAGGAATCGATCATAAAGAGTGATGAAGGTATTTCAGGGCTTTTTCAGATAGGCCGTCTGGATCATTCAAAGTCACATTCCTCATTTGGCAGATGAACTGAATGTCACATAGAAGAAAGTCAAGGTGTGTGTTTTGTTCGAGGTCGAACAAATCAAGATCAAGGAGGGATTCCCATCGATGCTGCGAATGGTTCTGATGTGACAATGCACCAGTACCAGCTGCACTGTCCTGTCCAGTCTGCCTCAGGACACCTCAATCTTGTCCAGCCTCATTATAATCAGGAAGCCTGTCGTTGTCACCATAGGCACCATCGTCCATTTGCGCATCCCGCTCAAAGTCATATGAGCGATCTTGGTAATCCTGTTCGGAGCCATGTGTAAGGGGCAATAACCCCTGATTACGTACTTACGAGCGCATGTGATACAAGGTAATCACATGCGCTGTAGATAGATAAAAAGGAGAGGCCCATCCTGGTGACGGGCCAATCCTCATATATTACTCCTACACTACTCATCTGTGAATACCACTCAGTACACTTCACCTGTGTGAGTAAGGAGTGAGGACAGGGTGCAGGGCACCCAATACAACAACCTTACAAATTTTTTGAAGTGCAAAAACGTGTATTCACGATGAGTCGCACAGTGACCCACAGCCAAGTGAAGTCGACAGTAGCCAGACCATCAGGACGAGGGGAAAACCCCTCAACGGGTAGCTCACAACCACCCAGGACTCCTGAGGAAATCCCGAGGGATCCTAAGGTTGTCAAGAAGGGGGTAAAAACCCCGACAACAGGCCAGACACTGGGACTGAGCATGGAACCTGGGCCTGGTGCAGCAGTAGCAGAGGAGGCACAGGCCTCCCAGATGCTGAGCAGCGTCAAGGACAGCAGAGAAAGGGCAGCGGAAGCTGACCCCGCCCTCATGAGCCCATTAACCCTGCAACCCGAGAACGTCGACCATTCACTGACCTTGCTGGAGGCATCACCAGGCCCAAGGGCCGAGAGCCCAATCATGCGGGCCTACATGGGGGGCATGTTGCCCCCGCTGAGGGACCAATCCAAGGGAGATGTACCCATCGATCCCAGAATGGCCCTCGCCACCATCGACGAGTTCCTCATGGATGTACAGTGTCAATGGTTGAGGTACGATGTGGGGCCCAAGGGGTTCCACAATGACGGGATAAATCCCGGGCAGCATAATGCTACAATGCTAGAACGATTGCGACGAAGATTCACAGGTGACGATGGGACATCCAACCGGGCAATAAGCCCGGTGCCCATCAAGGCGGACCTCATGTCCTATAGTGAGGCAGGCAGCCCAGTGAGGTGAGGGACGACAACATCCCGTAGCCAAAGTGCCCCCGCCAGTCACACGATGACAGAATGGGGCCTTGCCCCTAATATGCCAAACCGACCAGCATACCTCTCAGGTCAGGATTCCGACATTATGCACCATCTGTACGGCACCCCAGGACAGAGGGAAAGAGCCCTCCTGCATTGAATGGCACGATATCATGCCATGGCAGAGAATAATGCTGCAAGGGACGGCCGACCGTCTGGTAATAGACCCGTTCAGGGAGATCATGGTTGTGATGCCAATGAGGGCCGACTACCGGCCCCATGCCAGGAGGGACGGCCTCACAGGTGACGTGATGCGGAGGAAGGTGACCCTCCATGGGGAGGACCCCTTGATGGGGGACCTCCAAACGACCTGGATGATCCAGGGGACCCAGATAATGGTAGTCAATCTGATGGCCAATCCAACATGGGGAGTGGTGGAGGAGAGCCCGCCAGACGACCTCATCATCGGAATTATCTCAGGGGATTCACCCCTGGTAATGCACACTACATGGATTACATGCAGCAGTGATATGCGCAGCACATATGGGAACAAGTCGGGCGACCGACCGGCCCAGTAGGGCCTGAGGTGAAGGCCATGAGTCTGCCCAAACCAGAGAAGTATGGAGGTCAGGACGACCTCAAGAAGTTCGATGACTGGCTGAGCCAGTTGTTGAAGTACTTGCGTACATTAAAGGTCACCGGACCGGATCGTGACAAAGATCGCATACTGTACACAGGATTGTACTTGGAGGACCTAGCCTCTCAGTGGTACAACCAGGAGGTCGAATCACCGGATTGAACGATCCAGTTCTGGTCCTTCAAGGACCTGATCACCAGGATGTTTAAACGCTTCATGCATGAGGCCTTGGCACAGAATGCAGCGGACCAGTACGACCACACAAGGTTTTCCCCTGAGAAGGGAGCCCTCGCCTTCTACAACGACCTCAGGCATCGTGCGTACCAGATGGTACAGCCCCTGGACGATTATTCGTTCAGGAGGAAGTTCCTCTGTGGGTTGCCCCATACGATTATCTGTAGTATCTTCGAGGCTCGCAGTATATCAGCCGAGCACTCTAGCATTGAGGAAAACCTCGAGGAGGTCTGGCGGATGGAAACCGCCCAGAAGGCTATCAGCCTGCATATGAGAACAAGCCACTTTGGCTCTGGGGGGAAAACCTCCCAAGGACAAAGTGGTTCGTACCCATAGGGAAGGAGGGTCGATGGGACCTCGGGTGACACGCACAAATTCATGCGTCGCAGTAACATGCTGTTCCATCGAAGGACGGCCAACTCACCCAAGACTGTAAGTCCAGGCAAGGCAGGAGTGGGTGCTCTCCAGTCAAAGGGTCCAACGACCCAGATGAGAGGACGGTCTCAACCGCCAGATAAGGGGAAAATGCAGGGAATCACCTGCTTCCATTATGGTAAGGAAGGCCATATGGCCAACCAGTGTGATCAACCTTGCAGGGATATACCACCAGCAGGAAAACCACGACTGTACACTGTAGACATACAAGGACAAGGGGATGAACCCCCGACCGGCAGTATTGACAGTGAAAACGACAATGAGGCAGCGGCCCCTGTCGACCCTGAGCATGTAGCAGAGGCTACTGAGGGGGTCGATGACCACTTTGAGCTATATTCGGAGTGCTCAGACATCCAAGAAGACGACAAACCCGTTGCCTACTTGGGTGCCATGCATGACCCACTGGACAACGACCAGTCTGTGTGGTGCGTGGTGATGGAAATCACCAGTGGGGATTCACCCCCTTTGGGCCTTGGGCTACAAGGGGATGAGGACCCCCGGCTGAAATGGACATGGTCCCTGATATATGGGGTGATCCATGAGGGCAGTGACTGCCTCGAATGTTGGCGACGTATTGCCCATATCATGGCTGACATCGATGAGGGAGATCCCTCACTGAGTGCAACCCAGTCATACCCGTCGGAGCATGCTCGACGGGAGTACGACCGGGGCTGGGATGAGTGCGATTGCGCACAAATGACAGGACACGGCCTTGATATTGACCGTGTCTGTGCAGCGATAGCTGAACTTGCGAAACAAATTTGCATTTTCGAGGGATACTGAGTGTTCCTTGCTCAGAACCTCAGATCCAAGGCAGTATGGGCACGCCCACGTGCCTCATTTACTGGGTGGGAGGTTGCCACATCATATGATATCATCATAGAGGAGCTCATAGAGCAATCCCCACTCCAGATCAGGATGTATCCAGATGACCTAGTGGTTAAGACCGCACACGGGTCGATGGTCATCCCATGGGACGGACCACCTGATCTCATGCAGGTGCAGTTGGCCGTGCTCGATGTAGCACACCAAAGTGCAATGGGGGAGGTTCACCCCCATTCCTTCAGGTATGCAATGCATACATGGATGGGGCCTGGGGATAACCCTGGTAGTCGACCAGTGATCGCACCGGCACTACGCATGTGTGCAATGGCCCAGATCACCATCAATGGGTGTCCAGCCTACACGATGATTGACACCGGTAGTACTGGCAATTTCGTGAGCCCCACATTTGCGAAGGTCACCCAGATGGAGGTATACCCCCTCACACAACAGCTTATGCTGCAACTGGGCTGCATAGGCAGCCGCTCGAAGATTACCCATGGGAGTGAATCTTCTGTTGTTATTGGCGAATTTACCACCCGCACGTATTTTGATGTAGCTAACATCGATCGCTATGATTGTATCCTGGGGATACCCTTCCTACGACAACACCGCACTGTTGTCAACTTTGCATCTAACTCGTGGATTGTGGGGGGCACTACCGTCCCCCTTCTGGACGAATTCTCGTCCAGTGCTAGGGGCATCTGTCGCCCCAGCACCACCACTGACTTTCACGCCCTACAACGGTGTCAACACCTCGTGAGGGCTCGAAGGAGGGGAGGGGGAGTAGTATAAAAACTACAAAATTAAACAACTTGAATGAAAAATGACTGCAGCTCGCAGTCATGAGATTACGTGAGGAGGATATACTCCACCTGTTGACACATCATTACTCTTTGCATCTCATCACTCGTCCTATAGAATACAAACCACAATAGCTTACTTAAGCTTGCCACAGATTAGATTCTCATTTCCTTCTCATCTCTCTTCCTCAGTGTTCTCTCACCATTGTGATGGTCGCTGAGGTACGAGACCATTGCATCCTTCATCCACAGTTAGCTTATCATTCACCTAGCATACTCGCGTGCTAGGTAATATATTGTTCTCTCACCATTGTGATGGTCGCTGAGCATACTCACGTGCTAGCTCATACAGGTTATGAGCCCCAAGCTCTAACTCATTGAGCTCAGAATCACGACGCTGGCACAAGAGTCATTCACTGTCATCATTATCAAACCAAACTGAATCACACAAAGTTAGCTTCACCTGCATAACAGCATCCCACACGATGGAGAAATATGACCATATATGCGAGCTTACTGGTGCCGAGAACTACCCACAATGGAAAAAACAGATGGGATTGGCACTCCAGGAAGAGTGCCTCTGGCCCCACTGTTCAAACGGGACAGATCCACAGAATTTTGCTGACCTAGCCTCTCATGTTCCTCAACCAGCTGACCCCTCCGCTGTCTCAGAGATGGAAAGGGAAGGGATACTTGACTGGCTCGCAAAGGATGCGCAGGCAAAAGCACTCATTGATAGGAAGGTCTCCACTATGGTAGCATCCTTTCTCAATGAAATGCAGATGGCACGTGAACAGTGGGACACGCTAGCCTCGCACTATGCTCGCATCAATATTCTGTCTCAATATGAACTACGTGCTTGTGTACGGTCAGAGAAACTCAAGGATGCTGAGGACGCCAGCCGGTACGTGGGAGTTTTCGAAGACGCCAGATGTCGCTTCCTACAGATGGGGGTTCCCTACACTACGGAGGAATCAATCTTCGATCTCCTCCAGGGACTCCATAGTGGGGTTGAATGGGAAATATTCCATGAACTCACGCTCAGCAAACTCTCGCTGGCCTCTCCCATTTCCTTATCGTTGTTCCCTTCATCCTTGACGTCCTCGGGAATGACGGCGATAACTCCCCTGTTGATTTCCTCTCCTCCTGCTGGTCTGTCCCCAAGCTTCAGGTTTGGCGAAGCTTCTAAACTCCTGTTGGAAAAGGTGCATGCCATCGTGGGTCGATGTAAGCTGGCCGGACCAGGGTCTGAGTATGCTAACACGGCTATATGATCGGGAAGGTCTAACTCATCCATGGGACTTTGAATTCACAAGAACAACCCAAAAGGCATCCACTGTACCAACCCTTCCTGTGCAGACAAGTCACAGGCTGACACTCATGACAAGGATCATTGCTACTGGCCTGGGGGTGGTATGGAGTCTCAGGCCCCCCCTTGGGTCCGTTCGCATGGCTCGAAAGTCAAATCCGCTGTTGTTGCCATGGTCAAGGATTCTGTCTCCCCACTCTCACCTATCAAACGGGAACTCTCCTGTGTGGCACTCGCTGAATCTTCAGACACCTCCTGCTCGGAGTTGGCCACACTCGCCTCAGCTGGCCCCTTCGTGACCATTCTCGACTCTGGGGCTACTTCCCATCTCATCTGAGACTGGGAGTACTTCGTCGACTTCATAGTGGAGGATCGCCCATCCGTCAAGACCGCAAACCAAGGCATGCTTCAGACATCCAGACATGGGACTTGTGTTGTGGAGCTCACCTTGGGTGGTGACACCTTTCGTCTCCTACTGAAGGAGTGCCTCCACGCACCCGGTGCTCTCTTGAACTTGCTGGTTGGGCGGATGCTTAGTCGTGGCTGGGGTTGCAAGTTTGCCAGTCCCAATGGCTCACCAGCGTGTATCTTGTCTCATTGAGGAGAGGTCCTCGGGTTTGTGCCGCTCCTTAATAACCTTTGCTACCTCCCTCTGTGCTTCTTGCACCCATCCGAACTTGCCAACCCGCCATTGCACAAGGAGTTGTGTGCCCATGCTGACACCGAGACCTCTTCTCTAGCTACTTCATCTGTGATATGGGACACATGGCATGCATGCTTGGGACACCCTGGGGCCAACCTCATTCGTCGCCTACCTCATGCAGCCACGGGTGTCTCTGTCGACGTTGACCTTCCTTTGACTCGATGTGAGCCATGCATCATAGCTAAGCATTCCCGTCAGCCTCATCCTCCCTCCTCCACCTCTCGCGCTGAGCGGATGCTCAACTTGGTTCACTCGGATGTCTGCGGTCCTTTCCCGGTTCGCACTCCGCACGAAAAACTCTATTTCATCATCTTCCTTGATGACCATTCCCACCTCATAGACGTCCAGCTGTTGTCTTCCAAAGACCAAGCCTTGGATGCTTGGTCGCAGGTGTGGGCCAGGTGGGAAAATTTCGCGGAGCGTCGTATCAAGGTTTTCCATTCTGACAATGGTGGGGAGTTCGTGGGCTCTGCTTTCGTGAAGGCACTCCAGGACGCCGGCATTGTGCACCAGCTCTCAGTACCATACAGTCACCAGCAGAATGGTAAGGCAGAGTGTGCCCTCCACACTCTTCAAGGTCATGCCCTCACGATGCTGGGAGCTGCTCGCCTCCCCTCTTACCTCTGGGGGGAGGTGATTCTGACGGCCGGGTACCTGTGGAACAGGATGGAATCCTCTGTCCTCCCCCCCGGTAAGACTCCTTTTGAGATGGTTAATGGTCGCAAGCCAGATCTCGCTCACCTTCATGTATTTGGCTCTCCCTGTTGGGCCCGCATCCCCCTGGAGCTGCAATGTAAACTCAGCCTGCGTTCCCGACGTGCTGTCTTCATGGGCTATCAAGATGGTGTGAAGGGCTATCGTGTTCGGGACTGTTCCTTGGGGGCTTTTTTCACTGCTCGCGACGTTGTGTTCAATGAGCGGGGCCCACTATTCTCTGATGTTAGCTTGGATGACGAGGAGGAGGGGTCCCTGCCCACTCTCTCCTCACCTCCAGCTCCCGTGTCTCCCTCTGCTTCCGTTGCGCCCACAGCCCCTCCTGCTGTGCCTCCTGTCATGCCCCCTGTTCCCTTATCCCCTCTCTCCCCTGTCATTCCAGCTGTTTCCTCCCCTTCTCCTGCACCTCGCCATTCAAGTAGACATCGCCATCTCACTGAAAAGGGGGCTGCCTGGACAGCTGAGCTCGCCACTACCCGTGCCCGCTTGGATTCCCTCGCTGAGCATCGGGTGGCCTCCATTCAGGGGGTGTCACCCACAGGGCCGGCAGACCTCGAGGCAGTGGATGAACTTCGGGATGTTGAGGAGAACATGGACATCCCTGCTGTTGTCACAAATGTTGTAATCAAGGAGCAGGTTCATCTTGCTCTTCGCAGCGACTGGTGCCGGGACCCCACAGCTGTTGGGTATGACCTGGGCTTGCTGCCTGCCACTTATGATGAGGCCATGCTTCGCCCTGATCGGGCTCAGTGGCTGGCAGCCATGGAGACTGAGCTTTGGACAATGAAGGAGATGAATGTGTACAAGGTCGTGCATCTGCCTGCAGGATGGAAGGCCATAGGTTGTCATTGGGTCCTGGAGTTCAAGGAGGACAATAAAGGGGGCCCCATTTTCAAAGCCAGGCTCATCGCCCAAGGCTTCTCGCAGGTCCCGGGGGTCGATTATGGGGCGACGTTTGCTCCAGTCATCAAGCCTGCATCCATCCGCTTGCTGGTCGCCTTGTCTGCCCAACATGATTGGGAGCTGGACACATTTGATGCGAAACGGGCTTTCCTGTGGGGGGTACTCAAAGAGGAAATATACATGCGACAGCCGAAAGGCTTTGAGGACGGGGACTGGTGCGGGATGGTCTGGCTTATGCTGCGCACCATCTATGGCCTGAAGCAGTCTGCTCTGGAGTGGTATGCACAGGTTTGTGAGGTAATGTTGGATCTTGGCTTCACCCGTGCTCAGTCTGACCATGCCCTCTTTTATTATGATGAGCTTGATGGTGCTGTCTTGGCAGTCCGCACCTGTTGCTTTGTCGGTTGGCATGTTGACAACGGCATGGCTGCCTCCACCTCTCACTCTTTTCTTCAGCATGTCAAGTCTAGTGTCACCTCGAGGTTTGGCCTTAAGGATTTGGGTCCCATTTCCAAATACCTGGGTATGCAGTTTGAGTGGGACCGTGCCAATCGCATCATCCAGGTGCATCAGTCGGAGTACATCTCCTTTTTGCTTCAGGAGTATAACCTCTCAACTTGCTCCCCGGTTCGCCTCCCTGCTGATCCCAAGGCTCTCTTTGGTCCCCCAGATGTGTCTCACCCAGCGGTCCCCAACTTGTGTTCTGCCTACCTGAAACTTGTTGGCAAGCTCATCTACCTTGCAGTGAACATGCACCCCAACATATCGTACGTCATCAATGCCCTGGCTCAGCACAACGTGAGTCCTGAACCTTGTCACCTCACCGCTGCGAAGCGTGTTCTGCGTTACCTCGTGGGCTCTCTCAATCTCCAGCTCCAGTACCGACCAGGCGTGGGTGACTCACGTTTGCATGGCTTTGCTGATGCCAGCTGGGCAAACGAGACGGGTCGTCACTCCATCTCCAGCTATGTCTGGTATTATGCTGGGGGTCTGATCTCTCATGTGTCTAAAAAGCAGGCCACTGTCGCCCTCTTGTCCACTGAGGTGGAGTACATTGCTGCTGCGCACGTTATTCAGGAGGGTCTCTGGCTTCGCTCTCTCCTCACCAAGCTTCACATCCCTTTTGCCTCCCCGATCTCTGTTTATCTCAATAACACTGGTGCCATTGCCTTGTCGACTGCAGCCAAGTTCCACCAGTGCACCAAGCATATCGACCTACATTATCATTTCATTCGCCTTCATGTTGATGATGATTCTTTCCTCCTCGTCTGGGTTCCTTCTCACCATAACATCACCGATATTCTCACCAAAGCCTTGCCACGCCCGGCTTTCGATTCCTTGCACGCTTCTCTCGGTCTCTTGCCTCATTGAGGGGGTATGCTAGCATGTCGTTATTTTTTCGCCTCCCTTTTATACACTTCCTTCGGACTCTCTTTCATGCACTTCCTCTTTGGACTCCTGCCTCACTGAGGGGGTATGTTGACACATTGTTACTCTTTGCATCTCATCACTCGTCCTATAGAATACAAACCACAATAGCTTACTTAAGCTTGCTGCAGATTAGATTCTCATTTCCTTCTCATCTCTCTTCCTCAGTGTTCTCTCACCATTGTGATGGTCGCTGAGGTACGAGACCATTGCATCCTTCGTCCACAGTTAGCTTATCATTCACCTAGCATACTCACGTGCTAGGTAATATAGCGTTCTCTCACCATTGTGATGGTCGCTGAGCATACTTGCGTGCTAGCTTGTACACCACCTATGGAACCAATGGTTCCAGAAATACAAAAGTCGACTGGGAGGAGTGAAACAAGTGCTCCCCCCACTGCGGGAGGTGAACCACCGAATCCCGCTCATTGACGAAAGTAAGCAATACGCTTACCAGCTTCCGTGCTGTGCAGACACACTGAAGCAGCAACTGTCAGATAAAATCCGACTATACACCACTGCGGGCTGGTGGGTAATGAAGAGCGTCCTACAGGCCGCCCCAATGCTGTGCATCCCAAAGAAGAGTGGAAAATTGCGGACAGTCATAGACTGCCGCAAGAGAAATGATAATATGGTGAAGGACATAATGCCCTTCCCAGATCAGGACCAGATCCGAATGGATGTGGCCCGAGCGAAGTATTGCTCAAAGATTGACCTGTCCAACGCGTATGAACAGGTCTGGGTGGAGCCAGAGGACATCTGGAAGACGGCCTTCTCCACCATATACGGGACCTTCATCAGCCAGGTCATGCAGCAGGGGGACTGCAATGCCCCCGTGACATTCCAACATCTAATGACAGTGATCTTCCGAGATCACATCGGACGCTTTGTATATGTCTATCTGGATGATATATTCGTCTATAGTGACACATTGAAGGACCATGAATGGCACCTCCAGATTGTGTTTGAAACACTGGCGAAGGCCGACTTCTACGTCGAGGAGGAGAAGTGCGATCTATATGCCAAGAGGCTAGATTGCCTTGGTCATTTAATCAACCAGAAGGGCGTACATGCTGATAAGGACAAAATGTCCTGCATCCAGAACTGGAGAACCCCTCGCTTGCTGAATGAGGTCCAACGGTTCGTCGGACTGGTGGAATACCTGGCACAGTTCATGCCAGACGTGTCGGCGTATACTACACCATTGACCGGGATACAATGGAATGGACATCCGTTCCAGTGGAGAGAAATCCACAACCGGTGTTTCCAGATCATTAAGGATCTGGCATGTAAATTCCCTATCCTCAGACCAATCGACCCAAGGAAGGAAGAGCCTATATGTGTTACGAATCCCCTTGCACCTAACTTTTCCCTTCACTCTCTTTTCCTTCACATTCCTTCATCCTCACATTCGTTACGTCACGTGACCTCCACGAGGCCGATCACATGACCAGTCACATGATGAGTCCAGACCCTGACGTCATCTATGACATCATAGTCTCAAGGTTGCCACATGGCACAACCCTAGACTACCTTAGACCCTCAATCTCCATCAGATCTCCACGGCAATCCTGCCACCTCCTAGATCTCCCGATCCGATCTAATCCCCTCATTGTATCCATTAGTATATATTGGATCTCGATCCCGATCCTCGGATCTCCGATCCTATCTCCATGGACTATGATCAGATCTCAGGGCTCGCCTCCTTGCAGCCTGCTGTATCTAATCTCCGTCCATACTTCCATTCCTTCCCACAGTCATGACCGTATTATTAGCTTTACCTTCCCACTGTCGTTACCATGTATAGTAGTGTACAGCTTGGTCCATGCGCGGACCCAAGCAATATATAAGGCCAGTGGCCTAAAGCCGGGAACCCCAGCTTTAGCCACCTTGTCAGTTTGGCTTCCTCTGTCTGCTAAGGGCATCCGCCCTCGTCCCTCAAGATGCTCTGACGGTTCCTGCTCCGGCTAGCCCCCGATACGGGCATTCCTCTCTTGCCGGGTAGCTCCGTTATCAGCGTCTCTCCTTTGGTTGTCGTTTGGTCGTCCGGCCGACGGTTGGTTTGTACGGTTTCCGGTGGACGTGCCGATTCGTTCACAACAATATGGCTCGTGTGCGACGCATCCCTGTATGGGGTGGGCGCACTATATGGGCAAGGGCCCGACTGGAAGACATGTAGGCCCGCAGGCTTCATGTCAAAAAAGCTGAGTGATGCTTAGCAAAATTACCGAACATTTGAGTGGGAAATGCTCACCATAATTGAGGGACTCCTCAAATGGGAGGATAAACTCCTCGGCTTCAAATTCACGATCGTAACCGATCATGAGGCACTCAGCTACCTCAAGATGCAGCGTAAGCTGTCTGGTAGGCAAGTCAGATGGCTCGACTACCTGTCGCAGTTCAACGCTACCATCGTCTACGCGAAGGGTTCTGAGAACCTTGTAGTGGACTGCCTGTCTCACTACTACGAGAGTGAAGGGGGTGATACGGCCTCCAATGAAGAACTGGACTGGGCAAGCGCCAACGCCCGGTTGGATCCAGAGGGGGATGATCTTCCCCTCGACCGATGGCAAGAGCTGAAGCTCGCTGCCATCAGCGAAGTACCGCGACAGAGCTCACGTCTGAAGGAAAAGCAGGAGAACTGCCTGGTAGAAGCCCAAGAAATGGCTTCAGCCACGGAAAGGAGGGTTGAGGACACTCCTCACGCTAGTGCAGAGGAGGACCCATCGATTCTCGAATCCGCTGAGGCCTCCAGGACCCCACCCATCTCGTACGGGGCTGCGCCCGATTTCTTGGACATGATCCGTATGGGATACCAGGATGACACCCTCTTCTCGAAGGTCGTATCCCAGGTGGGGCATCACCCACAGTTCCTTACATGGGAGGGTCTCCTCTACACGAGAAATCATGGCGAGGGGGAGGTACTATGCCTCCTGCGAGCTAAGTACAAGGGTGACATAGTCACTGCCCTGGTCATCGACCAGACACACAAAACGCTGGGACACTTCGGATCCCAGAGAACGGCGGATTACATCCGCAGATGGTATTGGTGGCCGGGGCTTGGCCGAGAAGTAGACCGGTTCTGCTGAACCTGTCCTACATGCCAGGTTGCGAAGACCAACAATCAACGGCCTCAGGGCCTGCTGCACAGTCTGCCTGTGCCTGGGAGGCCCTGGGGCTCCATCGCCATGGATTTTGTGGGACCATTCCCACCAAGCAGTGGACACGACTACCTGTGAGTGGTCCTGTGCCGCCTCACCTCTATGGTGCACCTGGTACCAGTCAACACCACTGTTCGGGCTTCTGAGCTCACAGAGAGATTCCTGCAGGAGGTAGTGTGACTACACGGATTGCCAGAGATGATAGTCTCCGACCAAGATGCCAAGTTTACCTTGGCATTCTGGCGTGAACTGCACCGCATGATGGGAGTGAAACTTCTGATGTATACAGTGTTTCATCCACAGACAGACGGTGTGTCTGAACGTGTGATCCGGAATGTAGTTCAGATACTACGTACACTGGTACAGCCTGACCAGAGGGATTGGGCGGACAAACTGCCCCTTACCAAGTTCATGATTAACTCGAGCATCAGTGGTTCGACCAGGTTTGCCCCGTTCAAACTAAACTATGGGCATATGCCCATTCTGATGCAATGCATCTCGCAGGGGTCCACGTCAAGCACCCCAGGTGTTCGGAAGTTCATTCACCAGGCCAGGGAGAACCTGGAGATGGCCCATGATGCCATCATAGAGAGCAGAGTGGTACAGACGTACCACGCGAATAAAAGGCAAAAGGGGGAACCGCCCTCCAGGTCAATGACTGGGTCTATTTATCGACCCAGAACTTGGTGATGCCAAAGGGCAGAGCTCAAAAGCTCATACCCAAGTACATTGGACCTATGAAGGTCCTGGCAAGAGATGGTGCCAACAACACCTATACTCTAGAACTCCCTGCAGAGCTCCAGAAGCAGCACATTCATCCGCGATTCCATGTAGCCTTGCTACATCGCTATGAAAAGAACGATGACGTGCTCTTCCCAAAAAGGGATGCACACACATTCTACGATGTTGGATCATCCGGCGCTGATGAATGGTTGGTGGATGAAATACTAGCCCACCGCTAGGAGGGCCGAACGGCCCATTTCCTCGTCAAGTGGAACCTCAGAGATTCCACTTGGGAGCCCAGCTCCAATTGTCACGAGCTTGAGGCCCTAGACAGGTACCTCGAGCTCCATGGTGTACAAAGTGTATGCCAGCTGCCTCACAAGGCAATGAGTGCGCCAAGGCGCACGAACCCACCAAGTGGGTAGTGTGATGGATCAATCAGTCAATCAATCCACAACACTAGCAAATAAAATAAACCATGTGACACCAAAAGAAAAAGATTGAAACGGATAAAAATGACAAATAAAGAAAACAAAGACAAACAGTAGATACAATAGTAACAATGACAAACAAGTACGCCACGCATCCAAACAACCGGCACCGCCTCCGATTACACTCCTGCGTCGCCGATCATTCTTTTTATTTCCTTATGTAACATTTCCCGTTTCAGTTTACTTTACTTATATCATATCGCGTCCACCACCTCCTCTCTTCTTACCATCACCATCCCATGCACTCAGCATGTCTGAGCATACCCGCTCCCCCACCCCATCGTCCTCATCCTCCCCTCGCATCTCTCAGTCCCCAGAGGGCATCGACCGCGGTCGATCCCTCTCGCACAATCGCACACCGCCTGGAGGCTTGTCTACAAGGTCAGCCTCCTGTGCTGGCTGCCACAGCAGCTGCACAATCAGTAGTGGTGCCAAACAGCGCTGCGACCCTTCCTCGTCGCCTGTACGCAACACTCATCGTGACAAGCGTCGTCGTCATCCGTCCCCTGGGCGGTGGATCTCCCACCCCCACTTGCCCACCCTCCATCACAAACGTGACTGCAAGGCTTGCAACACCTACGTGTTGCACCTCAGCACTGCCGTGGCTGTCAACGCAGATGGTATTCCTGAGGCCATCCCCAACCTCGCTGATGACGTAGCTCATCTATGTTGGCGCAACGCATATGCTGACTTGGTGGATCACGTCGACCACCTCCAACGTGACCATTGTGACCTCCACTCCTCACTTGTGGAGGCATGCGATGAAATCACCCATCTGCATGATGCCCTTGCCACATCCTCAGGTAGCACCTCTGGTGCTCCCCCTCCCGTTCCTCTCGTGGTGGCTCCCCAGCCATCAGCTCCTTCTTTCAGGGGGAGGGCACAGGCAGGTCCTGACGCTCCCCCCCTTCTGCTTCCTGTGCAGGCTCTGCCTGCAGTCCCTTCTCGCAAGGGGAAGAGAGAGCAATCTCTCCCCTCCCTGAGCTACCTCCCGTCCTCCCCTACAAGGACATGATTGTGGATGAGCCTGCTCCACCACTGCTCGTCCAGGGGAACCTCTTCCCTGAATTCACCAGGTTGGAGTTTCCCCAGGGTGTCCTCATCCTAGGGGACGCCGTCGACTCCAAGGGTGTGTGCACTCTTTTCGTCAGAATAGAGGGAAACCTCTACGCGTACCAAGGGGAGCCTCTTGAGGCTTCCCTTCGAAACATCTCAAAGGGGATTCGTCCCCCCACTCCTCCTCAGCAGTCTACTGCCTTCACTGTCTGAATGGACAGGGGCATCATGGGCTCCATCCTTCTCTACAACACTGGAGACAGTGTCTGTGCCCTGTTTGCCAGGGCGCAAAATGAAACGAACAAGAGGGGAAAGCCCCTCATCTCAAGCAGGCCCAGGACCTGCTCACCTTCCTCCACCTCTGGAGGAAGCACCACGACTTGGGCACCAGTGAAGTACTGTGTGCCGTAATGAAGGAATGGAGGCCTCCTGCATGGGCCTCCGAAAAGGCCAAGAAGAAAAAAGAGGCCATGAAGAAGGCAGCCCGAGCCTCCAAGGATGCAGGCACCCAGCCTGCTGAGACAGTACCACCACCTGCCGCCCCAGCGCTCGAGGAGCGCATCACATCCGGTCTGGCTACCACCATCTCGACCAGTGTCAAAGGGGGCACCACGACCCCTCAGGAGCATGTTGCTCCATCTACTTGGAAGCAGAGCTCCAGCGCACCGCTCGTGTTGTGTGTTACGGACCAACCATTGGGGTCCACGTCCACCGCTACCCAAAAGAAGGGTAGCTCTTCCAAGGGCTGACCACAAGGCCCACTCGTCCTGTCAGGGAAGAAGCCCCTTCTCCCTCGCGACGCTCCGTTGTTCAACGCCCCTGACAGGGTGTGGATCAACTACGTCGAATGGTGGCAGCATAGGTGCCCCACTGACAACCAGTGCCGGACGATCCGGAAGGTCTTCCCTAGGGCCACTGGCACCCCCGTCATCCCGGATGACCCTGATTCGGAGCTGAATGCTCCTACCTGATGCCAGATGAGGGGCCTCCTCCTCATGGACTGATTAGCTCCTGTGCCCTGAGGGCACGTCAACCAAATGGTGTGGCAACACGGCCTCACCCATCTCCTCGTTATACCTGGGCGGTACAAATCCTTCCTCAACTGGGCCGAGGTTGGACCTGCCCAGGGACGCAAGTCTACCTGGGCCAGTGGCTTCCACAAGGGAGCCACCCTTGCAGACATTGCAGCATACCTGGCTGCTAATGGGGTCACTCCCCACGTCGCTGATGACGCCGTTCAATGCACTCATCAATGTGTTCGAGAGATGCTCGAGCGCATCAAGTTTGCTGGAGGCGACGAGAACGCCACCACCTGGAACCTCTATGGTCCTTTAAGGGCTGACCTCAGGGCCAAGGTCACCAATGAGTCTCTCGGCCACTCCTTGGAGTGGTATGGGCAGGAGGCTTGTCGGGTCGAGGTTTCCCCAGAGGATGTGCCTCCCCTGGTCGCCCATCCTGGCGTCCTAAGGGACTCATCCCTCCTCCAGCGATTCAGCGAGGCCATCGCAGCATATGACGTGCCCCACGTTCACCATGGTGATGCCAATGGGGGAGGCTCCCCCATGCAGCAGGACCACTACGAGGACAGCGAGCTCGAGGAGGACCGGTCACGAATGTGATTGGCCTCCCTCGTCGGGACTCATGCAAGATTCAACTCTCGCTCGTTTTTTTTCTTTTTTTGTTTTGTTTATTTCACTCATTCCTGCCGTTCCAGTTCCGTTTCCGTTTAGTATCCGCTGCCCTCGATTGCTCCCATATCTCAACCATCTCGACATATCGCATTCACATATTTACATTTATCTCATGCTCACTTTACCTTGAATATATATTCATTGTGCTTTCTCTCTTTCCGAGCCACTGCTGGCTCTACTGGGGGAGGGTGTAAGGGGCAATAGCCCCTGTAGATACTAAATAGGGTAATAACCCCTGATTACATACTTACAAGCACATGTGATACGAGGTAATCACATGCGCTGTTATGTGGAGCACAAACACCGAAGCTGAGCAACTGAAGGCTTGCCGTAAAGCCTCATGAAAAGATATGAGAGCTAAGGAGAGCACTTAACTGTCCAAGGTTTTAACCCAAGGAACAAGTGGCCAAAGCTGGGGATACCAGCTGAGGACGCACCCTTTATATATTGCAGAAGAATGCGCACAGACCAAGCTATGCTATAGATAAGGTGTGAACATACATATGCTACGTACAGTAAGTGATATTCCACGGGTGTGGGAGGGTTCTGTGATAAGGAAGCATAGCGATAGTAATTAAAAGAGCAAGGTGACCATGTGTTGTGACGTCATATGACGTCATGGTCTAGGCTGTGTCATGTGCTCTAGTCACATGACCGGTGAACGAGTGAAGAGAAAATGAAAAATAATTAGGTCAGCATATATGATATAACATGCACTATAGATAGATAAAAAGGAGAGGCCCGTCCTGGTGATGGGCCAATCCTCATATATTACTCCTACACTACTCATCTGTGAATACTACTCGGTACACTTCACCTGTGTGAGTAAGGAGTGAGGACAGGGTGCAGGGCACCCAATACAACAACCTTACACCATGCTCACGGATCGTGTTGCTGCCTGACACTTCTCTAGAGCCATCTGAAGGAAGACTCTGGATATCTGACTGAGTTGATGTGAGTAGATGAAAGAAAAGTGAATGACGAGCCTAATCAGCATTTGGTTGTCATAGTGATCTCCTTTGATCATCCTGGGGGCCTGATTCACCTGACTGAGGTGGACATCCAAAAGATTCAGCACCTGTGGGACAAGATTGAAGCTGAGCTCAATATTGCTCAGAAAGATGGGCTGATCAGATCACTTCTCTCTTGTTCTCTCCAGATTGTTGAAGGTGTCGATACCACATCCTTTCTGATCTGAGGAGCTTTCATCGTCCCTTGCAGTACTTATGACATACACACCACCATTCCCTCAACATGAAGTCGTTCGGACAGGAAAGAGTTTAAGTGGGGTGTTCATATTCAGACACATGAAGATGATGAAGGTGATGTTGATGTTTGCAGGGTGTACATGGTCATCATATGTGCATGCTTTCTTGGTAGATCTGAATGCACATGGTTCCTGTTACGATTTATTGTTTTGCTTCTTTTCTTTCTTCGGACTTATCTCTCCTCGCTTCGCTCTTCTCACGCTAAGCTTGTAGTTCCCTCAGTCACATGCTTGTTTTCTCCTTCCACCTTCTAGAATGTTCTTCAATTACTCATTGCTGTACTTCTGCCATTGGCTTGCTGACTCAATGCTCAGTCAGCCATATATTCTCTCTTATTCTTTTCATTTCTATACGATTACTCAGCATCCTCTGGTCCTCGTATATAAACCCCCAAGTAGATCTCATGTACCCCAGCTTAGACCTACTTGGATTATAACATCCTATTCCTTTTCCTGTGTCTCCGCTCTACACCTGAGTGAGCGCTTTAGCTCTTGCCCGCGTCCCATCCTGATCACAAGGGATAGTCCTAGGCCCACCCACTTCACCAGGTAGTCAACTGTCTGGCCTCCGCCAAGACGAATCCTCGACCCTATCGTCTGTAGGGTACCCCCTTGCCTCAGTGTCTTAGGATCTTACCAAGTTCACGCTCGACCCTTCAGGATCAAGCATAACAGTTCCCGGTGCTCATCTACTACAACTGATGGAAATCAACAAACAGCTAACTCAGTACATTACAGTACATAACTGGTAGATGGCCACAATTTCATGGTACTCAGGTAGATCCCGGTGCAGCAACTTCTCACTGGGCCTCACCACTCAGTTTGAATTAGGTGGAACCACTATGCATTGTGTCAGCACTGTGTGCAAAACAATACACCATTAGTCAAAATCTGGGCTACACACACAATTAAAAGCAGACAGGTTTCAGATGAAGAAAGTGCAATAATCAAAGCATCATTAGAAGAGCAAGGGGAGGACAAGAACGATTTGCAAGACAAAGTGGAAATTGCCATTGGGATGCCCATAATCATCACACAAAACATCGATTTTCGATATCACCTCGTAAATGGCGCTTGCAGGACCATTGTCAACTATCTCTTAAAACCCCAGCAACCTTTGGTGGATGTGTGGGACGGGACCAACATTTTACAAACCCCCCCCCCCCATGATTTTGCTAGTAAAGATGGACGACACAGTGGCGCAGTGTCGCGGCTGCTCCGGGTAAGAGCGAGACACAACACGAAGAAGAGTCACTCCGGAAGAGAACAGGATAAAATCTTCCAAAATCGACTACCTATCGTATCCGTACAGGCGGGCTTAAGTACGAAGTAGTTAGGGTACAGGGTAGCGCTCAATAACCAATAGTCGGTCCGTTGAGGGACTAGCGACGTCCGTTGAAATCATAGGAATGTCGACTGTTGAAGTCGGTAGAAACATACGATGTGTTCACGATGTGTTCCGAACCGGTTTCCGGGGTTCCGGTTTCCGAGGCGACGGGCTGCCCGTTACACGCAGCCTTTCAGCTCCCACGAACCCGGAATAGTGCCTGTTGAACCCGTGCAGAAATCTTATAAAATACAATTTTCATCGGGTCCCCACCCAGGCCTCCACAACGTGTATCGCTACCAACTGCCAATAACGCCTGCTTACGCATTCACCGATTACCGCGCACAAGGACAGACTATACGGAACGTGACGTCATTGTTGATATTGCAAAACCCCCTATGGGACGAATGTCGCTGTTCAATTTGTATGTGGCACTTTCCCGCAGTCATGGACGAGATTCGATACGCATTTTGCACCCTTTCGACGACCAACTGTTCAACACATCACAAGTACCTGAGTTGGAGGAAGAGAGTTCGCGTTTACAACGTCTCTCAGACCGTACAAAGAACGAAAACAAATAATAAGGTTGCGTATCTTCTGCTAAGTACGCTGGTTGTTACATCTCCGCTGTACAAACATTTCCACAAAATATATATCACGTGCAATGTAAGTCACGTGCACGTATCAAAATCACGGGGTGGAAACCTTGCTTCGCAAGGTAATGCTTCGCAAGGTAATTGCTTCGCAAGGTAATCAAGCCTGGTCCAGTTCTTTCGTGCCCGCCGTACCCGCCGTTCCCGCCGTTGGCCGTCGCAATTTCCCGATAAGTAGACGCGATAGCAACATTACAATTGCAACTGCCAACCTTCTTAGTCCACCATTCACCGGCGACGGAAGGTCCTCAGCGTATACAGAGCTCTATATCCAGTCAAATAGTTCTGAGTTACGACACATCGGACGCCATGAGTGAGCGCACGTCTATCTAACTTGACAACTCTGTTCCTCGCTGACTTGCTGAACATTGACAGGTGAAGTCAGCTTCTATGTTCTTCTCGGTAACGAGCTGGTGCATGTTCCGGCTCGGCTTGATGCCTTGCTCGTGACGTTCTATCAGGCTCTCCGCAGAAATGTTGACGTGGCTGGTCTGATACCTGCAACATTGCCATATCGTGCTTGCACGTTCTACCGGTTAAAGAGTCCAGTGTTGGTTGCCGACGATAGGTACCGGGGCATGGAACGCCACGACGCCTTATATTCAGTTAAGCAAGCCTGCCTGGAAGAGAGTAATAGGGAGGCTGTTGATCCGGAGTTCCTATTGGTTCGGCACCTGGCAACAACGTTTTCCGAAAAATATGTCTACTTGGTCATCGAATTTCCTGACCGTAATTATCACTGATGCTTAGGTCCATAGTGTTCGTTTTGCTGACTGCGCTACTTTTTTAGCACTCGCGGAGTCGAATAAGGCCATCCAAAGGTTGATGCAAAACGATCACGTCGCGCTGTTCCAATCTCTATCAGTAACAACTGAGAGGTTGGGAAACTGGAGTCCAAGAGACGTAGAACTGAATTTACAGGGTGGCATCATCACCAGCAACATTGAGGTTTTACCGCCAGAATTCAAGGGGGTTCAAGAAGCTCTGGGGCGAAAGCGTGTGTATCAGGTACGCTACCTGTGTGCCATGGCATTGCCTAGACGCCGAATTTTTCCAGGCGAATGACGAGCAAGAACGAGATCTTCAAAATGCACAGAGCTACAGGACGCAATTTGACCGTGTCTTTGCACCTGCCGACACCGGCTCACACACTGTCACCAGCAGCCGAG
>JBBPKT010000169.1:0-32855 GCA_038089395.1 Pulveroboletus frians
AAGGGTCCCGGCTCGAGGATTGTGATCTGCCAAGACACCATGATGATTGTGTGAGACACTGAGGATGATCTTGGTATGGACTACGAGTGGCCTACCTTGATGTTCCAGTCAGGATGGAGTTCTGTCGCGATGCCTTCACTGAGAGCCTCAAGAGCTACCCATTATGTCAGTTTGTTCGGGGACCTTTTGTGACGTTACAGCAGCATACCAAATTTACTATCAAGTGCGTCAGCATCCGCAATAGGACGTTATCTAAACGTCTCACCTCGCACAATAGTATGCAACGGAAGCCTTGGATAGGATACTGCCCGTAGCTGTTACTTGAAGGAGTCGTCCTCCCATCGGCTTATTCACTTCGTGAAAAAACCTCACCGCCTCCTTGGTTACATGTGAAGCACCCCAAAAATTCGCTTCAAGGGTATCTCGTGCAATCCTTTCGGAGGTGCTCTCCACCTCCCCTACTAAACCGACTCCAGCATTGTTCATGACCACATCGATCCGTCCAAACTTTTCTTGAGCCGCAGCAAATGCAGCAGCTACCTCGATGGGCTTGGTGACATCAAGGCTGAGGACGAGAATTGTCTCAGGGTACTTTACTGCCAACTCAGAAAGAATCTCGGTTTTGCGTGATGTTGCGACGACTTTTTCGCCGTTTTGCAAGATGCGCCTAGTCATGTTAAGACCAAGGCCGGAAGAACAACCGGTGACTAGGTGAGGTAAGGTAAGATGGGACACTTTCATTCGATACGACACTCACTAAACCAAACTTTGGTTTCGAATGACATCGCGGAAGATGGAGAGCAAGCGATGGAGGTGTTTGGGTTGATATGGTGTGTCAGGCACAGTCGCACTTTTGTGAGGGCTCACAGGTTCGAGGGGCCAAGAAGGGTGCAGACAAGGAGTTATTTTATGCCCACTGGTCTGCGCATGGGAGCGGTCCAGAGAGGAGGGGGATCGAACTCATGGATCTAAATCAAGAACTGTGTATGCAAGAAAGATGGCTGCGTGCAAGGCCCTGTATAATTCTCACCGCAGCGAGATCCAGTTCGGTCGGCTGATTGCTTGACTGTTCGGCCATAAATATTTGCTATAACCGTGTCAGTAGTTTCGTCGGATCGAGTGCATCCGAGCAGACGATCATCGGCTCATCGGGTGATCTTCGGCCGGTGTCGGCCGCTTGTAGAAATGTAACTTTGACTCGCTATGTCTTCGAGTGGTCCCTCTACCTCCTCAGACCTCACCAAACTTACGGTTCCTCAGCTCAAGGCATTGTGTAAAGAGCGACGGATTACTGGCTATTCAAAACTAGCCAAGGCTGCGCTCTTACAGAGGCTTGCGGAGGTCGCCTCTTCAGCCGAAGGGACCATACCCTCAGCTGCTCGGGCTCGGAATGCGACTGCAATACCATCCACCGCACTCTCAGAAGGGATCCGAAGTCCCGCATGTATCCAACCTTCTGCTGCCCAGCGAGATGGTAATGTGACTGCTGGTAGCACCGAATCGACGAGCACGTCTACCCCAAAGGTTCCCCCCTTGCACATCGACCTACCTAAACCACCCCAGACCCGCACTATTTCAAGCACTACGAGCACACAGAAAACCTCGGGCACGAAGAGACCCACGCATATAGACATCTCGGCCCCTCTAAAACGGATTAGGACATCCCTCAAGTCCACGGCTCATGTAGGGGACGAAGCTCCAGTTCCAAGGGCCTCTGCGTTCCAGCAAACGTTACCTGCCCATGCTTCGTTGTTTAAAACACCTGGACTGCTTGTACAGCCTAGAGGGTCGTTGTGTAACAGTACTTTGACTCCCGCAAAGCAGCCCTCAACAAGCAAATGCACTGCTTTGCCTCGTCAAACCATTGGTACCGGCCCTGGGCGCTTTAAGCCATTGGTGATCTCGAGGCCTAAAATTGCAGAACCTGGCGAAGTGGATAGGGAACCCCCACGAACGACAGTCGTCTCCACACCAAGAGCAATTGACGTTCCCCTTGTTTACAGCTCCCATGCAACGGCTCCTCCTGTTCTTTCTTGTATTCATTTCCTGCCGAAGCTATCTGAACGAAGGTGGGTGTACCGTTGGGCCATCATACTGAGCGGGCTTTCCCCAGGAGACAGACAAACATGTAGGTTTGTATCAAGAACATTCCGGTATGCAGGTAGGGAGGGTCTATGAATACCCACACTACGCCGCTGCATCTTCTTTGTGACAGTTTACCTTTCTGCCGTCCATATATTATCGAAGAACTACCCTGGCCGTCGACTGGATAGTATTCTTGAGCAATATACAAGGAATATGACGAACTTTTGGCCATATCTTCGATTCCGTACAGTCGAAATGTCCGAACGGCACTACGCATTCAGGCAGTCGTTCTTAGGCCAATACACGAATTCGATAGGATATGATCCGTTGTCTGCGCGCCTTTGGACCAGCCCCGACGACGAAAAGCAAGTCGGTATTGCCCTTCGGTTCGTTATGAAATAGGCTTCGGAGTCTCAGTGCGGGTATTATCTGAATGCACATCAGATTTATTTTAACTCGAATGTGGTTTTCCGTTTCGGTTGGTGCGTATGGTCACGATGCATCAAAGTGGTCGAAATCCGTCATCCGAGATGTTCGCGAGGTCGTCAAGGGCGAAATCTGGCAAGTTATTGTACAGGAGGATGGCACCAGTGGCACTTTTTATGTGCTTGAAGCAACGTGTGAAGTCATTGGTCAATCCCCCTCGCCGGAAGGAGAGAACGAGAACATTCTACGCGCCGATTGGACGGCATGGATATCCCAACGGTCGCGAGCGCCGCTGGATGCGGGCCCATGCTCACTCCTGGAATGCGTGACATGGCCAAACACCGAGGACTATCATAAGGGAATTAGCAAAGCCTGGTTACGCCGTGTCCAAGGACAGGACGCAGACAATATCTCCAGAAGAAGCATCGCTAAGAGGTACATTTTGGCCAGTGTCGTGGCAAATGGGTAGGCGTCAGGTTCACTGATAGACGACTGCTCACTGATTGATGTTCGTCAGCGTAAGCGGAAAATGGATGTCCACGAGCGCAATGGCCCAAGACTTTGCCGGTTTGCCTGGTAGCGATGCCCTTGGCTCAAGGCCCGCAGGACGGTCAGTGAACATGTATCTTCCAGCGTACGCAACGTCTGTATCATTGCGCACTTGCCATACTGATTCGTGCAGCCACCACCACGTAGAGAGCGTTCATTTTACAACCGCGCAGGGTGAAAATCTGCATCCAGCAGTAGCCGCTGTGCAGACCCCGGGACGAGAGTATTATGTCTTCAGAGACAACGGGATGCAAGTAGGATGTGAAGAAGAAGGTATACCCAAGGTATGGCAACAGATCATAGGCTGCGACATGCTGGGTCGAGCACGTTCGGCATGTACGATCAGATCTGCACCGTCAGTACCCGTGTAAAGAATGCTATTCACGAAAGCAGTGGATTTAAAGGCATGCCCATGGGAATGGCTCAGAGATTAGGAGCAAGGGAAGCTCGCCATGCGACCTATCGGTCCAAACGAATAATTGGGGAACCCGTTCCTCAGACGAATTATGGAACAGAGATCAAAAGCTCAGGTGAGGACAGGCGGCGGCCAAGAATGCTATCGCTTGACAGTTACCAGAGAAACCCGGAGCCCACCCTTGAACCGAGACAATAAGGGGACGGTGTAATGATGGGACGACAAACGGCAGCGAACGTGTGAATGCATGGATATCTCCGCAAACTGCCTGCGATGAAACGGTGGTTACAGGTGGAGAGCTGTCATTGGAGAATGGGGGGGAAAGAAAAAAAACAAAGCGCCCCGTTCTGGCACGCGCGCGGCCCTTTTCAACATGTTTGATTGGCAGCAGCAGCGGGCAGGCCTGTGCTGCCAAACTTTAATTCGGGCCAAGATGCCAACGTGACCAAGACAAATCGCGATCATCACGCAAGTTGAGGCCCCAAGCTTTCGGGCATTTTGACATGGCTGTGCAGTTTGTCAAGTTTCGAATAACCCGACGGCTCAAGAACGTGAAAGCCACGCGAAGATCGGGTCGAGTGACGACCGAAAGCCGACATTCATTACGATGGCTCACGACACCAAGCCTGCTTCTCAGAAGAACAACGCGTTTGTACGGAATCGTGCACATGCCACACCACTAGACAAGCAGATGTGTGTCTGAAGCACGTCCCAAAAGTGCTACATCCCCTGTCGTTCGACCCTCAGTGCTTGCTCCCATTCTTGATGGACAATCTCCGTCCCCGATTAAAGCTGAGTAGCGAGATGATTCCCCACCATTCCGAGCTGAATTGCCTCTGGGTAGTAGTTTGCATCTACTTCCAGGCTCGGTCCCAGTTCTGGGGTGACCTCTGTGAGTGCGATCGCAGACGCGGCCGTATTCTCGAACATGGGTGCTGACACCAATGTGTTGTCGACGCGGCGGAGACCGTGCTGGCGCTGATGCATCTCTCGCACACTGACGATGAACCGAGGCAGCAGAGTGAGCACAGGTACAAGGACCAGCACCTTCAAGACGAGGTCTGGTTTGTTGGACACCCCCGAACTACGTGAGGTGGCCGCGTTATAGATATCAAGAAGGAGTCGCCTGGTTACAGTGGAAATTCGGACGTGTCAGTTTGTGTGGACAGACCAGAAGGAAGACGAGGGTAACGGGATAGCGAGTGTCGCTGGGGGAGGACAGGGTGAAGAAGAGCAGAGACATACAGGATAAAGTACATGATTCCTTCCTTCACGAGGAGTTTCATGTATTTATTAAGCCGCCACTTCTTCGTTGCCCTATACATACTGAAGGACTGCCTCAATGTCTGGACGACAGAAAGAATCACCAACGAGAGGCTGAAGATAAAATGGGGAATCACGTAGGGCCAAATTACTTCAGTTGTCCCTTTAAACACGACATTGCAATGCGAGGTACCAAGGAACTGAACAGTTGACACTAAAGGAGAGGGCGATAGGGAGTATGTTTCAACATGACATCAACACTCATTTTGTTATGAGACGTACCAGAGAAATGAAGAGGGGAGCTGGAGTAGATGCAAGTAAAGACAAACGTAATAACGACTTCTGGTAGGTAAATAAGGAGGAGGACACAGAGGGCCATCTTGGATCGATTCCATATCGCATAAACGCGCAGCAGCATCGCCACTGATTGCAATAAATATAGAGATTGACTCGGGAAAAACTACTCACGATCGACAGCAGCATTAAATAGCCCGAATAACCACGTCAACGCTAGGCTGGTTGCAGCACCTTTGGAATATCCGTCCTTCAATTGGACATCATAATGGAGCGCAGTCAGTCAATCTGCTTACACCTATTCAATCATCAGGAATCCACACTGTTGGTACGATTCGGACACATACGACTGTCGGAAAATGATCGTCAGCAGATCGTGTGCAAAGGAGACAAGCAAGCTCACTGCCACTGAGCCGGAGAAATTTGAATAACTGACTGTAAATATACACAATCAGTATAGTCCAGCAAAGCGTGTATCCTTAACTGTACAATATCCATATAGCCTTGAGAATGAATTCAGACTTGACTATACTATCATAACTCCTGCAGACTTACACAGCCCAAGAGAGAGCAAGATATCGGACCTACACAACGGTCAGTTTGGAATATGCAGCAGCACGGTCTTCTGGGACCTTATACGCACTAAAACGAACAGCGTAGACACAAAGTTCCAGGGTCTGCACTGTGGTACTGATCAGGGATGGAGTGCGTGAGGGCTGATCCGCGTCCCCCTTACCCAGACGAAGTCTATCTTTGTGGATATCAGCTTAGAAATCAGGAATAAAGGAAGTCAAACACCTCTCTTGAAAGGAAGAGGACTAGAGTGATAAAATCGCAATGGTCACTCCAGACCAAGCAGATACACAAGACATTACTCACGATAGTCGTAGGTGGTAGTGGTCATTAGGATGACTGCAGCTGTCTATAAGATGACTGATAGACTTGAGTTGTAGGCGACCGTACCAGCCACGATTCGATCAAAATTTGGAAACGGCAAAGCAGACTGTGAGTCCGTTCCGGAAGTCATGACAATGTAAGAGCAATAGCAGTGAGCGTGTAACCAGATCGGACGTTGTGGGTGTTAAGAGATGTGGGTCTTGCGCGAGTCGCCACGCTCGTATTAAACAGACTCGGCACGCGTTGCCACATGCCACCACCACCAAGGTCTAGTAGTTTCTCGATCACCTTGCCGTTGTATTGGCATCAGACGTCCGCTGACGTGCAGTTAGCCGACGCCAGAAATTGAACTTCCGAGGACACTTATCGTATCAGCCACTCGACTGCAGACGAGTATGATGTTAATGATGTGGGGCGTCATAGTACATTGTTTCAAGTTTGCTGCTCTGTAGGAAACTGCGCGAACTAGGGGGGTGTACGTATCTGCAGTTACGTTGATAAGCCAAACAAGCCAAATTTTAAAGTTGGTTTCGAAGCTTGTTCGAAACATTTCATCCCCGCAGCGTGGCTCGAGTATCAAAGACAACTTTTCAATGGAGTCCACCACTCTCCGTCGGCGTCGGGAGACGGCCCCTCCCCCGATCCTTTCGGTTGGATACCCTTCCTTGTTTGCATTTTACTTTGTCTCGCCTGACACTCAGCTGCACGAACAACTCATCGCGTGTGGTTTGCACACGGCAATCAGGGATCCGATCTGATATCCGGTCTGTCCGAATGTCCACCAGACTAGTGGGTCGGAATTCCTATCACTCCCCAGCAGTCCGGAGTGTCGGGATGCCCTCCGGGGAAAGTGATACTTTGTCAGAAGCCTGACTCAGAACATCAAGACCATATATGGTGAACAGGACTCTGATGTTGGCCTCCATCCTGAGTGGGTTCGGGCCAAGGAAGAAAGCGCTCGTGGGATAACGGAATGGTTCCTTCGTTTTGTGGCATGAAGAATAACAGGTGGGGATGAACACTGGCATTGTAAGATATAAACGAAATAGTAAAGTGGTCAAATTTCGGCATCCAGGAATGAAATATACTGACTGACGATGTTCTGTAGTTGGTTGTGATTTCTGGTAGCACCAGGTTCGTTTAAGTACCCTTGTACCCACCACTAGCCATTCTCGCTACTGCGCGTCCTGCCTTCATGCCGAACACGGTACCCGCTGTCAATCCGCCACCTCTCGGGTAGTTGTTATAATAGAGATCCCCGATCATTTCTCCAGTACAGAACAGGCCTTGGATGGCCTCCCCACTCGCAGAACATATGTAAATGTACAGTTTCTCCCCGCCCGATTCTCCGCTACTGTTTCTGTCAAGTACGTCTGACCAATCCTTTTGTTGCTCACACCCTGCTAGGATTTACAGCTAGGTATCCTCCATCGATGATCAACTCCTGTCCGTTCATATATCCTGCGGCAGGCGATGCGAGATATACCGCTGTACCAGCCATCTCTGCCGGTCTGCATAAGATGGTCAGAAGAACGCCAGACCGTGGCTCGGTGTTCAGGGAAGTATGGAAATCACCGACTCACGTTCCAGATCGTTTGGCAGGCACTGAGATCACGGGCATGCCAATCGCATCGGTCTCCTCTTGACCGGAAATTGCACTACGTGTCATCTCACTCTCATACACGCCAGGGGAAATCGCGTTGACGCGAACTGGGACACCTCGGAGGGCGAACTCTGTAGAGAGCATCCTCGTGAGGTGAGAAACGGCTGCTTTGGAGGCGTTGTAGCAAAACTGAAATAATCACGACTCAGCTGAAATGCTCTGAAGAAAGTCAACTCCGTACATGTCTCTGCGAAAGTTTAACCAGCCCACTTATGCTCGTGATGTTGATCACATTTGAAGTGAACCCGGGTTTATTCTGAGACCCTTTGTCGAGCAACTCCAGGAAAGCCACGGTCATGAAGAAGACGGAGAACGTGTTGACGGAAAACAAGGCAGACCACCCTTCGAAAGATTCGTTGTGAAAGAGGTATGGGCCGATTTCTTCCGCCTTCTTGGGAGCCATTGGCGATGGTTTGTTGAGCTCATCGGAACGGGGGCCGACTTGACCAGCGCTGCCATGAGAAGATCAACGATGAAGGGATCGCAAAGAGTAAATGTCCAGATTCTCACTTGTTCACAAGGATATGCAACTTTCCTTCGTCGTCCCGGATCTTTTTCACGGCCCGTTGGATATCGTCCTTGTTGGTGACGTCCATCATCAGGCTGAGAGTGACGCGATGAGCAACGACGGAACAAAGATGTGATGGATTGCGATTGGTGAAATCTCACGCGACAAGGCTCCCCATGGTATCTTTCTTGGTGTTGTTCCAGGATTCGGAGACCTCCTGGAGAACCTCCAGTCGTCGCCCGGTGATATAGACACGCGTCCCGTTGGCAGCAAGCCCCTGGGCAATCATCAGCCCGATCCCGGTGCCACCGCCTGTTACGAGGGCGACCAGGCCATTGAGATCGTACAGCTTGTCCAGTGTGAACTGAGCAGGGGGGGTCATGGTTGGGGAGGAGATAGACAGGGCATGATAAGGCGCACTCTAAGAAGATGAGTGCTCCGACTCCCGCCCTGCGGTGTTCTAACACCCATCACATTTCTCGATGCCACTGCCAACGGTGAGGTCGATTCGTACGACCGATCGGTCGTGTGGTCATTTGGAATACAGTAAGAGTAACGAGTACATACATACAATCATTGTCCATTATCATCTACATGGCATGTAGCTCAACGTTCAACGTCAAGTCCCGATCGGAATTACCACATTACCAATCTCAATGGACTTCATTGTGGATAACTGCGCTGCAAGTCCGAGCAGCAGGGATGACTCGGCCCAGCGACCCTCCGCCTTCAAATGACTTATGAGAGTCTTGCGTGATACGGTATCGATAAACGTGGGCAGCGCGGGAAATGATCTAGAGTGTCCATTTGTTGAATCGAGCGCTGGTGTACCGGTATCTTGCAGGCATAGATTCTTGGCCTCCGGAATGGACAGTCGAGAAAGTATGGTGATAAGTTCAGGTGGGATGTCCGAGTCTTTATTGTCCACGCGGAGTGACAACGATTCGAGACTAGGCAGAGCAATATCATCACTGTCAACGAGCGGTCTCTGGAGGCGTAATAGCTGGAAAGCCTCGTCCTTGTGACAAATACACAATTTGAGCTCCTTAAGTTGAGTGGAGACCTGTAACATTGACAGAATCTCGTCGACGGCCTCTTGCCCGCGATTGAAGCGATGATGGGTGTAGTCCAGGAAAGAAAGATTACCAAACAACTCTGGGAGCCATGTCAAGCGCACGCCTTCCAACTTGGTTCGGGTGAGCTTTGGAGCGAACCCACCAAAGGGGGTAAACTCTTTGACATCGTCGTTCTGGGGGTACCGAAGTGTCAGGGACTCGAGTTTCGGAACCTGAACGGCGCTGCTGAATGGTCGGTCACCTTGATTGGGAGATCGATGCTCCCAAAGGTAAGAAGTTGATCGGCAAAAGGCCCCAAGTGATGCGTTCCACAAGTAAGGGGCGTATGAGTCGAACTGAATGTCAAGTGATCGCAAGGTAGAAAAGTGCGGAGCGAGGAGGTGCATCTGGAGTGCCACGATATCTATATCATATATAGACCTTGAATGAGGGTGTGATGCGAGTGCAACATCGAGCGCGCACAGTCGTGCACGGCGAATGCGTTCTTTCCACATGTGCACATTGGAATCAGGGGTAAGCGATATACGTCGCCAAAGCGTGCGTGCGTGTAACACGATGGCTCTCCAAGAATGACACACGTGAGACACGAGGATAGGAAACATCACGTCATCGACAGAGCCTTGGGTGAAAACATGCAGGAGCACTTCGGGGGGGAGATGGTGGATTGGGTGTACGGGTAGATCGTGATTCGAGCTGTGATAGAGGGCGAGCATCATTGACGGGCGCGATGTTGGCATAGTAGTAGCGGACGCCTCGAGAGTCGAGGCGGGGTGTGTGTGGCTATTGGTACGATCTGAGAGAAACGCTCTGCATTCCTTCCCATCTGCTCGAGGACTGGTGGGGGTCAGCAATGCTCGTATGCAACGGGGTTCTATACGCACGATTCGAGCCATACTTTGTCTTGAATGGCCTTGGTGAAAGAGCGTGTGAGGACCAACTCACGGCGGCGAGAGCGCCTGAGGGTCGAAGGCATGCCCGTGGGGCAAGTTTGCCGGCAGAGGGAAAGTTAGGGGGGGAGACAAGCTGGCACGCCATGCGACTTTTATAGGTCCACATGGACGACGACGAGAGATCCGAGGAATTCAAGTAAGGAAATGCAGCCAGCCGGTGGGAGAGCACGACAGAACGGGGCAGCCTGTGCAGTGCAGCCTTTTGTTTTCTCGGGCAGTGAACAAGCAACGTCGGATGGAAGACGTAAATCAGCGTCGGCGATTGCTCAGGTAGATATTTCTTGAAGCAACTCTATAGCATGTACATTCTACGTCTTCTGTCGTACCACGCAGCGACTGTCCCTGACCACTCCCCCGAGCCGTCCTCCATGCTCCGAACCGCACAAGGTCTCCGTGAGTGCAAACGTGACCAGGACGTGCCTCCCCCAAGATGGGTTTGACAACTCCGACGCACTATCGGGCGAGTGCTAGTTAAAGGGAAAGAACGGCGAGAGGAAGTTGTCGTCTCATACACCAAAAGAGGTCAGCAGATGGAGTGGGGATTACCAGTCATTCCGGTGGTCGACTCGGGGAATCTCAAACGAGCGCATCCATAGCTACTTGTTCTCTCGTCGAAGGGTAGAGGATGTAAACTTTGGTCCAAAAGGTCGCGACGGAACTGCGTCCGAGGTTCGAGGCAACCAGGGTGATCCAAGGGTCCACTGCAAGTGCTTGGGTAGACCAAACGCCAGTACATATCGCACCTTTTCGGGTAGGACCAGTTCATCGAGTACACTTTTGCATGACGACATCGTAAACGGACAACCGCCACTCACTGGCCTCGACATGGACGGCTCTGCTGATGCTACTGATGGTCTCGACGCTCTCGCCAACTTGCTCACCGAACTGTCTATCAGCTCCTTCGACATCAACCTCCATACCCAACACATCAATCTAGCCCGCTCTCTTGACATGGATGCACAGGTCCTCGTAGCTCAAGAAATGGCCGCAAGCTACCTTGCGGTCGGGGACGACGTGTGGCTACCCCTCATCGAAGCAAAAATGTCCTCTGCGAATCTGGAGAATCCGGCCGAGGTCTTGGAGGTCTTGGAGCTGTACACACGCGCAGAGGCTGACTATCTATGTGCGTAAGGACTTCTTCATCAAAAGGTTTATGTTGAACGTGTGACAGCTATCCCCATCTTACAGAAACACGTTGAACTCTTGGTCGACCGCCATGCCTATTTCACAGCGCTCGAAATGCCACCAGAAGAGTTAGGGGATGACTTCTCCACCGCGTGGACCCGTGAAGCCATTTCGGAGGTCGTTTATAAAGGTGCCGGACACCTTACGAAGGTAACAGCTTCTCCAGTACAACATAGTACGGTCTAATCTTATTCTAAAAGAGCCGGTACCTCTGGGATTTGCAAAGGGACTGGGAGCTTGAGATGATCGGGGCGGCCTCCCCAGCTGAAAGGTGTGGATGATTCTCTGGATACTGTGGATGCTTATCTCAAATGATAGGCTCGAACTCATCCAACATGTCGAGGAACTTCATCTTGAGCGCCTTCAGCAACCACATGCAGGTCGGTCTCGAACACCATCCATTCGCTTTTATTCGCTATGGCTAATCCTTTGTACCCGAAAGGCCACGAGGATACGTACCAGTCGTACTCCACATTCACAACCTCGTACAAACCAGCGACAGAGTACGAGTCATCACTTGTCGCAGCTTCTAAGCTGCGTACACGCGCCGTCAAGGCATATGAGAGGCGCGAACCCTCAGAACTCTCCCTCGTAAGAGGACATTTCTTCCCACCTTCCGTCCTTGTCTTAACCCGCATCTTAGACTTCTCTTGAAGCATATATGCAGTATCTTGCATCAGAACGAAAGGGTAAATCTCCAGATGTCTTTATTGTCACGGGGTTGTACGAACGGTCGATTGCTGAGGTTGCGAAGCGTCGCTTCGCCGGAGAAACAGTCACAGAGCAAGTACTGCGCACACTCTGGCTGGGCTATATCGACTTTTTGGTACGTTAGAGCGAAAAATTTCAATTTCTCTTTCACTTGATGTGCTCATTTCGGTCAGCGGGGGCTACAAACAGATGATAGCGACCTGGCGCATACAATTCAGCGTGCAACACGAAGTGTACCCGGTTCCGGTGAAATCTGGGCGCGCTATATTCGCCATTTGGTGTGTCAAGACATGGCTTACTCACTAGTTTGCAACTAACGGTAGCCTCAGGAACGAGGAACAGAAGCTGAACCGGGGGATGTTCCGACGCATGGCAGTGAATCGATATCTGGTATTTGTTTCGCGATATAGACTTCTTTGTGGGCCTTCTAAGTCCAAGCAGATGCCTACCAACGCGCGCTTTCTACGAACCTGTTCACTAAAGTAAACCCCAAGGGGCCTGACGTGGACCCAGAGCAAATCATACCCCTGGTTCTTGCCCGTGGCGGCGCCGAAAAGCGGGCCATTGAAGCTGGAAAGGGAGATGCGAATACCCTTAGTACGCTAATCAAAGTCGTGGAAGACGGTCTTGTCATGGTGAGACAAGGTGGGCGACGCTGAATAGAAATATATTTGACCCTCTTGATGTGTTTCACCTTTAGCTTCAAAGGTCGGGGACCAACGATTCAGGCTGGAAAAATTCCTTTCAGAACTAGTGTGTTTTTATTCTCCTCATTTGGTCCGTTGCTCATGTCTTGGATGCAGTATTTAAGCCTGGCAGATGTTGCGGACCCGGCTGTCGCTCTGTGGGCATCTGCTGCTGCGCACTACAAGTCCAGCTGGGCAGTTTGGGTGGCTTACACTGAGGTTCTTATGTAGGTGTCCACTTACAACTACCTCGTTGGCTGGTCGCCATTCATGTATAATTTCCCAGTCGGACAGATCGACATGACGCCGCTCGGTCCATTTTCCAAGATATCAGTACCAAGAACATCGACTATCCCGAGGCGCTCTGGGACGCATGGGTCAACTTTGAGCATGCACATGGTTCTCTGACTTCGCTCGAGGATGCCCTCACGCGCGTTGAGCGTGCAAGGGCCCAAGTTGAAGCGAGGCGGCAAAGGGTGAGTGAATTTTTATCTACACGCCCGATTCGGTGTAAACCGATGTCCTTGCCGCAGGAGGCACAGAAAGCATATGAGGCAGCTCAATATGCCATGGAGCAGCAGGCGCAGACACAGTCTGCTGCATCTGTTCCTGTGGACGTGGCCCAAGAAAAAGGCCTTCCTGCATCTAGCGATGGGATGGATGTCGATGTCCGGACCACCTCTGCACAATCTCAAGGGAAACGCAAAGCGAGCGAGGAGCCCGAAGTTGACGGCAGTGCTAGTAAGAAGGTTCGAATGGGTACGTGACCGTTTGATTTATCACGCCGCTCGTCTCGATTGAATGTATTCGGCTAGAACCTCCAAATGCGCCACTGAAAAGGTACGTCCGTTGTGTAAAAATAGGAAAGTTGACGTTGATCTCACTCACGATGATGGAAGGGATCGCGAGAATTGCACTGTGTTTGTTTCCGACTTACCACCTAGCACAAGCGAGGACCAGCTCAGGGCACTTTTCAAAGACGTGCGTGTCAGATCAAAGAATGAGGCATGCCATATCAAACTGACCACGCAGTGTGGAGAAATACGCGAAATCAAGATTACTAACATGCCAGAAATACTTGTTGCAACAGTTGAATTCGCTGCACGAGTATGTTGTCCCAGTGCTTAAGAGGCTCCGTTTTCACCTTTGTACAGGAAAGCATACCTCCTGCGCTTACAAAAGACAAGAAACGCATAGAGGGGACGGAAGTCAATGTACACCTCGCATGGCGTTCGACGTTGTATGTGACAAACTTTGCCGAGAAGGTAGATGATGCTGTCATCCGTGATCTGTTTGGACAGGTTCGTGCTCCTGGTTTGTCGCCGCCTCGCTGAAATTGTGTCTAGTATGGTCCCATATTTGATGTCCGGTGGCCAAGCAAAAAATTCAAAGCGACACGCCGGTTCTGCTATGTGCAATTCGTGTCACCGGTAAGTCCACCGCAATCATGGGTTCATTCGAGCTTATACGGTGGACAGGCTTCTGCGGAGAGGGCACTCGAATTACACAATCGTGAACTTGAGCCGGAACGGATACTGAATGTCTATATTTCGAATCCAGAGCGGAAGAAAGAGCGCACTGACGCTGATGCGGATGAGCGAGAGGTGTATGTTGCAGGCCTTAGTAAATTTGCCAACAAAGGAGATCTCCAGGGGGTATTTTCGAGGGTGAACTACCTATTCTTCCTTGCCCCTTGGCACTGATCCAAGCAACGCATCTAGTATGGAGCCATCAAGGATATTCGTCTGCCAGAAGACAAAAATGGACAGGCAAAAGGCTTTGCGTTTGTTGAGTTTGAAATTGAGGTGCAGTCTTCGTATTTGATACTCTTGCATGTGGACCCAAACGTGTTCAGGCTGATGCTCGTGCCGCTCTCTCCGCAAACAACTATGAGCTTAAGAAGCGACGGATTGCAGTGACGCTTGCCGATGCACGCGTACGGTCAAAAAGCCGGTAGGCCCCGTGTTTAAGAAATGTGATTTGATGTTGATTGTTGGTGTCTAACAGAGAGGGATGGGCAGAAAGCGGGCTCGGTCGACGCGCAGAAGTCCGGAACCGCTCTGTCCGCATTCGCAACTTGCCTCCGGGCACGCAAGAAGGGCTCTTGGACCAGGCACTCGGGAAGTATGCAGAAGTCAAACGTGTCGAGTTTTTCGCCGATATTGGTGAAGCTGTTGTCGAGCTGGCGAGCGCCGCAGTAAGATTTCATTGCCACTGAGATGTTTTTAGATGCGTGTACCAGCTGACGCACACGATTAGGAAGCAGGCAAGTTACTGTTACGGCCGGAGCCAGTCGTATTCAATGGCGTCGATCTGGAGATATCTGAGGAAGCACTGTCGAGTTCGACTCAAGGCGAACCAGCGACGGCTTCGACAAGTGCAGGGGGACTGTTCGTACCCCGCACAGCGGTATCGAGACCGAGAGCAGGTCTGGGACGCACACGCAAGCCCGGTATCGGTGCTTCGAAATCTCAGGGTGGCACTTCCGCTGATAGCAAGGAAGAGACAGCAGTTGGAGGAAAGGGACAGGATGATTTCCGAAAACTGCTCAGTTGACCAATTCTGGTCGTCGTCTCCTGTATTTGATCGACTTGTGCACGTGCCTCGTTGTGTTGGTCCGTGCGCGAATGATGAAACGTATATAACCCGGTGGTTGAGATAGTGAATCCTTACCACTCTGGCCTTTTGGCTTAGATCAAGTGTAGTATCTGTTCTTAATAGTTTAACCACTATTATGAGGGCACCGCCCTCATTCTTTGGTTATCCAATTTTTGCCGCCCTTGTACCCCGCGAGCTCTGCTTGCAACTCCGGGGGCGCGATGACCCTGCCACTGCACTACCGGCCTGTGTCGTCGGGGGATCTCTTTTCCCTGCTTTCTCTTTGCTGTCTCTTAAGTGGTGTCAGTTGGCGCCAGTCGGGATGCAGCAAATGGAATGCTTGGGTAGTCGTATTTGCTAGTCTCGGTTGGCATATTTAACACGCGAGAAGTTTCTTTGTTCTATGGATGGTAGTTGCCGGGAGGCAGGGTGAAACAGACAAAGAAGGTTAACAGAACAAAGAGACTACGTTTTGAAGAGCCTTGGATGGGTTTTGCCTGTTCTTTTGGACTAGTGTAAAACCACCCTGAACTTTCTTTTTTTGCTTGTCCTCATCCAATTGCAACATTCAAAGGGATGGCGTTAGAGTTGTCAAGCGACAATGTTACGCAGTTGCTTTGCAGATTAGTACTAAGCTGATCAAACAGCTGCGGGGCGGTCTAATTCCCAGCGCCACCGAGTGATGTGTTTCACTGTGGGCTCGTGGAGTTGTTTGTGTCGAACCACACTATGAGAACTGGCACAAACCCATCAAGTCTCAAATGTAAGTGAGACAAAAGGGGTGCAATTTAGTACCTTCAACATATCTGACAGTGGTTGAGCACTTCGTCCTCGAAAAGCTCCTTTCTCTGGCAGCCAGTGTATCAGTCCCATCATAGTCTCGTCAGTTAGCGGTTGCCACCCGATTAAATTGGTTCTAGAATATGCTGAGCTAGAACAGATAAGATAATTTTGTATACATTGTGTTTCAACTAGGTAAGTGCCTGAAATGAAACCTTGACACAACAGCCAGGCATCACCGGACTAGCCTATCGGACCAAAGCGTCCAATTTAGTCGATCAGAACAGCACAGGTTCAGTAAACCACGTCGGTTGGCGCCAAACTAGCCGTCCCCTTTTGTGAGTGAGACCCTGTACTTCCCTTTTTTTGCTGATCCTCCAGTCACAACCCTGGGATTCCCCGGTAGAGTAGCCAGGTGATAGTAGCACTACTCGACAGCCCGGCTTCATTTCAGGCGTTTTGCAGATGCTCGCGGCCTAGACAACCAACGACTGTCCAGGGAGTTGACTTGATCAATGATCCCGTAGCTAGTGAAAGGCTGGAAAGCGGCCCACTGGTAAGTGTCCTCGGGGGCTCATGGTTTCTGACGTCGGCTAACTGGGCCATCAGCTAACATCTGATGCCTAAAAACCAATGGAATGGCGGACATAATACATACGTAATCCAATCGTGCCGAGTTCGTTAAAGTGAGGCTCCGCAGCGATTCGAGTGCAAGCCTTTCCTCAAGATCCATCCTTTCGCTCTCCCCGGCCCCGGCTTCTGGTCGTTACGCAGCCCGACTTTGCTGTCATTGCTACATCGTCATGGACTATCCACAAATTGATAAATATGCAGGCAGTACGGTCGTTCATAACTCAGCTCTATCAGTCATCTTATAGGCCACCACAGTCATTCTGGTTACCGCCACTGTCTACGACTATTGTGAGTGATGCCCTGTGTATCCGTTCGCTTCGGAGTTCGATGTAACTTTATCATTGCAGTTCTCTTCTTTCCAAAAGAGGTGTTCTGCTTCCCTTTGTGCCTTGCTTCCTAGCTAATATATGCAAAGGTAGATTATATCTGGGTAAGGGGAGATGCAGATTAGCACTCGAGCACTACGTCCCTGACAATGCCCCAGTGTAAGCCCTGGAGCCGGGTCTCTATCCTCTTTATTTTGGTGCGTGTAAACTCCCAGAAGGGCCATGTGTTCCAAACTGATTGGAATTCTGTAGGTCCGATATTCTGGTCTCTCTTGGGCTTCGTAGGTCCACGCTAGTGAATGGTTGAACATCGCAGTCTGAATTCATTCTCAAGGTTTTATGGATACCGTACGGCCAAGCGTGCAAATTATCCTGGACTGGACTGATCATATATATTCGCAGTCAATCATGTATTTTTCTCTGACTCAGCGACAGTCAGTTTTTCTTTTGTGTTCGTGGTCCGTTGCTGATGAACATCTTCTGACAGTCGTATGTGTCCAACTCCTACCAACGATGTGTACTGATGATCAAATAGGTGTAAGCAGATTGACTGGTGTCTGAGACAATGTCCAATTGAAGGATGGATTTCAAAGGTAGCGTCACTATGATAGTGTTATCATGGATACTCGAAATATTCAATGCTGCTGCCGATTGTGAGTGGCTCTCCCCGTATATCAATCTCCCTCTGTATTTATTTCCATCAGTCGTAATGATTCTGCGCGTTTACGCGATGTGGAATCGATCCAAGGCAATCTACCGTCTCCTCTTCTTCATTTACGTGCCTGAAGTCATCATCTGCCTGATTTTCACTGCCGTCTATGGTAGCTCTTACCCTCGCTTCTCTGGTATGTCTTGCAATACATTGACGCTATCGACGTGATGTTGATACAGATCCGTCTATCCTCTTTGTCACCCTTCCTTGTAGTGACAATTATTCAGGTCCAGGGTGTCCCACATTGCAATTTCTCATATTCCACGTCGCCCATACTGTGGTGCCCTGTGCTCTTCCGTTTGTTTCTCAGCATCTTGTTGGTGATTCTTGTTGTCACCCAGACACTGAAGCAGTTTTTCGATATGTATAAAGCGACGAAGAAGTGGCAACTTAATCAATACATGCAACTCCTCGCGAAGGAAGGCATTGTGTATTTTATGCTGTACGTCAATGTCTTTCTGCTTTTCTTTACCCTGTGCTCATCACGATCAGGCGGTTACTTCTTGATATCGTTCAAGTGATCTCCAAACCCACCCCAGACCTATTCGAGACACCAATGGTTGCCGTGAGAGCGTTGGCCGTCGTACCTGCGTTCTCCTTGCTGCCTCGATTCATCATCAGCGTGCGAGAGATGTATCAACATGACTGCAGACGCTATTGGCACGGTATCGACAGTGCGTTTGGTGTGTGGTCAATCCCCATGCTCGATGAAGATATGGCCATGTCGGCAGTTGTCCTCACGGAGGTCACCTCGAGACCGAATCAGGACGTGGAGGGAGTCCCAATCTACTCAGAGACAAATCAATTCATTCCTCGAGTATGGTTGAAGAACTGAGGTTGAGAGTGAAAAGCGACAGAAGATAGAGCATTGTCAGGACGTTCATCAAGTACATACCTGTTTGTCTAATTGCATGTATATCATACTCTGTACAAACATGTTTCGAGAGACTGATGTCTGATATCGTCATCATAAGGAACATTGGTTTTCAATCTTCACTCGACCCAGTCAGTCATCAATTATGATCAACGCTCTGGGCGCCCTAATGCCATCCAAATTGAACTGCTTCAGCCGACGTTAGTCGGTCGCGGTCTTGGCGTTGCAGTGGAATTGCACAACAATACCAGAAGGGCCATGCCAACCACGATCGTAATCAGAACATCATTTAATCGGAATCGGACTTCCAGGGTATTTGCGGACGAGGACATGAATGGTGCAGTGGCGGCTGAAATGATCATGATCACCTACCATTGCAGTTCTATTGTAGGAGGCAAAGGAACGGACACCTATGCTCGCGCTCGCAGCCGCAGACATCACTGGTACCCTGTGAAATAAATGATCCACGTCTGGGAGCTTCGGCTTGTCCATGTGGAGGCTGCTACCGACACTGTTGTGATGGCAGCGACTGTTCATTTGCCCCGTCACGTGGATACAACAAATTCCCGCCTTCCAGTACGCCTTGGCTCGGACGTGTCCACCACCAAGCAACGGGATATAAGTTCAGCCAAATACAGGACGTCAATGCAGGTGCATTATTGCATAAATTGTGGGTCAGTCAACTCTTGTCAATCATGGTTACCATGCCGCTGCAGTCAGTACGGGGCAACGAGTTACTAGTAAGTAACCCGTCAAGGTCAGTGGTCCTGCTGATTCACCCGGTGCCGCGGCCATGCAGCCGCAGAATTCCCGTTCGTTTTTTTGTCTACGGAGACCGGGATCAAGCAACCATCCTGCGTATGTAACAATATCAAGTCGATGCTTCTGAGCGTCCTCCGCCTCCGCTAGTGGGATTGGAATGTTTCCATCGAGGAAATGATGAATGACCTTTGCATGGCAAGAAAGAGTTCCCTATCTGGTCTGTGTCGAGAACTTGCTTGACATTCCTTGTTCCTCGTATCGTTCAACCTTGCAGGGAATTCCTAATTCCACTGTATAGGTTATGTCCCAGGCAAACCAGTATGCTTGTGGTAACGGCAAGGCGCCCTTTGTGGTCTATCTGGTTAGTATGCCTGGATTTAGGGTCATGCCTTACCATCGTCTGATTACTTATGGTATCTCACGGTGTGACCTGGCTCTTGGGAAGTGCTGGCAATCCGAAAGCTCCGCGCCCAGTCGGGCGAGAACGGTCGCACATGTATGGACCCCAAGGAAAGGTCATGAGCTCGACGTTGGGGAAGTCGCCAAAGAAGTCGATGCAGAGCATCTCACCGCCGTAGCAATTACGCATGTCATGCTCCTGGTCATCGGCTCATCTGCAAGGTGGAATGATTGGCGGCTATCCTCGAGGCACGCGAGATCATTCTTACCCCCGAGTATATCACTTCCTGACGTTTTTGTACAAGGCGACGGGAAGTGATGGCTTTCTGTTCCAGGTCACTGCTTGGTTGAAGATCTAACCTCTTCCTGCAGTTGTACCAGATACCTCCTGGACGCATGGAAATAAAGTGAGGTAAATTGCACTCTACAGGAATGTTACAGTGCGTCGGATGTATCCACAGGACATTTTATCATTTCTTTTAGACTGTAAACTGAACCCGTCCAGCGGTGCCTACATCATTTCAGGAGGACATCTCAAGGACACTGTCTGTAGTCACTGCACGGCAGGGCACATCGTTGTCTCCCGAAGGCCCCCTGACGGACACTGATTTAGCACGTGAGCGTCTGACCGGTGCGGTCGATGCCAGCGTGTGGGACCGCGCAACGGCAACTTTGAGCCTTTGCGCGAAGACGACCGCCGTGACAGCAGTCTTGAAGCCGACCGGCCTCACCGCGCGCTCCCGAGTGACGGATGCGCTGGTGGCGGGGGATGCGATGGCAGTTCTGGACATCGTATGACCTGTAGACACGGTTACGTGGAGACTGACAGCAGGCGCGCCAGGCAACGAACTACAAGTCAGCAACTACACGCCGCGTCAAAGGAGATACACACTGGACGTTGGAAGAGCGCGAGTCTATAGACAGCGGGCGGATGGGGAAATATCTTTTAGTCGGAAGGCCACTGAACAACGATCTGGGTCTGAGGTGAGGCCTGAGGACTGGTCATGTTTGCTATCTGGAATTTATACCCGGCCTCCTCGTGTGTAGCTGATCTCCGGCTGCTCGAGTTGGCAACTTTTGCAGGGTTGTCATCCATTACTGCATCACGTCCTCGAAAGTAAGCAGACATTCCTACACCAGCGACGGCCTCTTCGTGCGTAACTGATCCCCGGCTCCTCGAGTTGGCCACTTTTGGCAGGGTTTTCATATTCATTACTGCATCACGTCCTCGAAAGTAAGCAGACACACTTACACCAGCAACCCCCGGTAGAGCCAAGCGATACCGTTACTCAATCGACAGCTTAGGCGTTTTGTAGGCGTTCCAATCGTCATACGCAGCGGTCCGAATGAATTGCGTTATCATCCGAACTACGTATTTCGCCAGCCGTCGATTCATAGATTGAACCAAGTCATCCCACACGAATTGTCCGTGAGGTATTGTAGCCGTCATGTTCATACTTTTTTTTTTTAAAAAAAAAGAAGAAAGTTACATGGTGCACGAGTTCAAGAGGGGCGTCTCGGAGTTGATAAAAGCAGGTGTTGTACAACAGCGGACGGGGGCTAGCCAAGTGGTATGATGCAGCGAGGGAATATTTGTGACCGCCTTATCTACTTAGACAGGGTGGTGGGAAGCATGTCGTTCGTGTCCAGAGCTGATCATTGCCGCATCTCCGAAATCAGGGGTATGAACAGCCAACCGGCAATCGATCATGCAGTTGACATGGACTTTGGAGCACCGTTCTTCATCTCGAAAAGGACCTCAATCTCCTCTAGACTCTTCCCCTTGGTTTCAGGCATGAAGAAGTAACACACCAGGGTAGTCAGGCATGTTGCTGCGCCGAACAAGAAGTACGGCCCGCTAGGAGACGCGCGGAGGAAGAGAGGCGCAGTCAACGCCACCGCGAAGTTGATGACCCAATTGGCGAGCTAGGATAGTGCACGTGAATGATTCATCTCGACAAAGAGAAACGATAACTTACTTGCTGGAATGCACATGCCTTTGCTCGCAGGCGTGTAGGCACGATCTCGCATGCATATATTTTAATGACCTGGTTTTAGAGAAAGTCGAGCCTTGTACATCAGGACAGAATGACACTGGGAACCCACCACAGCCCAGGACCACGCGAAGTTGGCGACGAAAACGTAGATGAAGATGATGACGGCCCATTGAGAGGCCTTACCGTTAAGGTGAACCTCCCCGTCCGCCTTGCCACCGTGCGCTGCATATATGCTGCCGATCGTCAAAAAACAACTGGCGATGGCGATGCCTCCCCCTATCAATGGAAACCTCCGTCCCCACTTATCCACACACAGCTGAGCTGGGATGGTGAACACTAGGTTTATAATTCCCGAGATGCCAGAAGCAAGGAACGATGCACGCTGCGATGAGAAGCCAGCTTGCGTGAAGAGGATGGGGGCATAGTATAGTACGGCATCGATCTGGTCCGAAAGAGACGACATACCATAGGATGAGGATGAAGATGCCAGTGAATCGACAAAAGTAAACACATACACCACATAGCATTTGAAATCCCATCAGGAATATTCCGAGTAGACTCCTTCTGATGTACCGTTTCGAGAAGACGTCGGAGAAAGCGGCCCGCTGCATACCCTCTTCTTCCAGGGACCCTTTGATACCATCCAGCTCTTCATCGACGTTTCCGGCATGACGAAGGGTTGACAGCACTTTACGAGCTTCCTGAAATCGACCGTGTTGGACCAGCCACCGAGGAGAGAATGGCATGAAAATCATTCCGATCGATAACATCGCGGCTACATAGGCTTCGACGATGAATGGAATGCGCCAGGCTAGGCTACTTTCCAATCTCGAGGACCCGTAGGCTATGAAGTACCCTGCGGCGATGCCTATCGTGATGAGGAGCTGCAGCATAGTTGCTACGGTACCACGAATCTTTGGAGGAGCAATCTCGCACAGGTAAATCGTCACCACTGAGATGGACTGGCCCTGTCCAACGCCTGTTATTAGACGAGCACAGATTAATGTAGAAAATTTGTTTGCAGAGGCAGATATGATGGTCCCAACAGCGACTATGAGTCCACCAGCGAGAATGCCATACTTGCGAGACATAACGTCGGCGACATGGCCACTGCACAAAGAGGAAATCGAGGCTGAGAGCAGGATACAGGCGACATAAATCCCCAGTTGACCGGATGAGATGTGGCCTATGGAACTGCTAAATTGTGGCATTTGAGTTAGAGGACCGATAGAACCTTTTGACCAGAACCGTCAAGAGGCGAGTAGATAGATAATCCTGAAACTTGCCAGTGTCAAGCCCCCATAGCATACCAGCTAGAGAGGTGTGTAGCGCGATCAGGTAAATTTTAACAGTGACTGAGGGCATGGTATTCGTCGGAAAGCGTTGTGGGATTGCAACCAAGCGTGGACGGTACAGACAGCGGGAATCGCAAGTTGCGGTGGGACATTTCCCAACGGGGATGTGTTTCAGCACACCAGCACATAGAAGCTTCAGTTTTCATGGAGAGCTATACGCCATGCGAGCCAGTCAGCTGGAATCAAGGCAGTTCGTTTGCTGGAGGAGTGTAGCGACGGAACATTGCTCGGTTCGTTGAATAAGCTCAGCGGCAGGGAACAACAGGTCAGCCAACGTCAAGACATTGGAAGTGAGCGATACGCAGTGGTGGTGGACAAGTTGTTGCCTCTTGAACGTCTGGACGGTTCCAAGTGGCTTCGTAGTACTCGTAGTAGTACGAATACAATCTTGCTAGGCGCCAAGCCCGATCGACTACGCTTTTCACCTCCACTACGATACCCGATGCCACTACTCTCCTTTGGTTCCTCGACATCTATTACAAGGCGAGACCCGAGCTTAGACGATGATCCAGATGAGCCACAGAGAAAATGGTTTCACTACTTTCCTCTCTGTTGTAGGTGTCGGTTCCCGTACGGCAGGCTCGGACTGACAAGCAACCCTCGGTTCGATAGTTTTGGTTGTTCTGATGATAGCTCCCCATCCATCCTGGCTGCTCGTTCTCGTCAATCATTACCTCCGCACACTCCATTCCGTCCCTTGTTTTCTTGTCCATTTGCTTGTTTCATATTCCCTCACATTCCTTGCATTTTGTTCCCTCATCGTCTGTGTGGTTCGTGACCCCGGTCCAGTTTCCCTCCCTAAAGGAGTCATAGAGGAAGAGAGCGAGGGTACTGGCGGGGACGATATGGGTTTGCAAGAGGCTCTCATGACCACGGACTTTGACGACGAGTTGACCCTTCTCAAATGGTGTCGCAAGTGCTGGGGGCCAAAGCCAGAGCGTACACACCATTGTAATCTCTGTGGACGCTGCGTGTTAAAAATGGGTAGGCTCTTGGCATCTTCGATGGTCCATTACGCGTGCTAATTGATCAGATCACCACTGCCCGTGGCTTGGGAGCAAGTGTGTGGTAGGTCTACATCAGCGTCAGATGACTCTGCACTGCATATCTTCCTCTAGGGTCACAGAACTTATCCTGCGTTTTTCCACTTCATATCCTGCATCACCTTCCTCTCGGCATACATCTTTGTCGTCTCTGCGCGTGCGTTCTGGTGGTCACTCAACAACTCAACTTCGCTCCGAGTGAGTATGCACCGTCGCTGTTTACACGCCAAGGTCGAAGCTTGCTGACTTGTGAACGAGGATGATGCCACGCCAATTCACGAACTTTTGCTGGCTGCCACTGGTATCATCTTTACCCTGGTCGTTGGATCCTTCACAATATATCACATGTACCTCATCTCGTAAGCGCTCACTCGTTTTGTGTAGTTTCGCATGCTCAGAATGTGAGATAGCACGAACCAAACAACACTAGAGTGTCTTTCACCGTTCCTGCTCCTTCGATATTTACCACAGCTCCCAGCATCACTTCGCCTCTCACACCCTCCTATGGAACACGAGCTCTCGTACAAGCAAAGAAGTCTTGTTCGAGATGCCCATAGCTCGGTTAGGCTATATGATGTTGGATGGCGGAAGAACTGGGCTCAGGTATTCGGGGTGAATAGACCATGCGGTTGGGTGCACCGCGTCATGTACGGGGGTGCTAGGTGAGTGGCTCCAAGTAACAAAGCTGTTATTGCGTCTTTGCTGACCACGGTGGGCCTTGCAGCAAGGGAGATGGGCGAGCCTTCCCTCGCAATCCCCGTGCGGAAGAGATGCTGCTTGGACTCGCAGAGCGTCTTGCCGGTGTCGACAAGGATGCATGACAAACCAGGTTGATGGTGCTGATGAACCCCGTACTCCCCTATGATAGATCTTGCCCATTAATAATGTGTTCTGGTTGTTCATTAGTGCACTGTTGTCCTGACTCTTGTACGTATTGTCATTATATGAGAAAGTTGACCCCGAACACCGTTTGATTGATCCAGCGTTGAACCCCTTCGTTGGACTCCAGTCGACCGGGGTGAGTTGGTCCCGGATGACGGCGAGGGAACGCACATTCGGGTCTGCGCTTCCAATTACAACTCTTGCCAACGCGTCGAGCACCGATGGGCGAGACAGTGCCAGAGACGGAATCCGGGATTGTCCGTCGAGAGATATCTATTACTCTTAATCCCTGCGCATGTCTCAGTTCCCGTCCCGGGTATGCTGTAGGGGCGGGATCTGGCAAGCGCAACCCTTTGAACGGCCGGTACGGTGGAGGAAGGCTTTCGAATGGCCGTGCGATCCCAACTCCCAGGGCATAGATGATCCCATCAGATAGGGCTATCCCATCGGCTCCCTCGTATTTCCGTCTAGACTTTCCCTCAGACCGTCCATCTCCACCATGCCCATTCACCACGTCAGTACGTCGCGCGGACTACACCATTTTCCCCGGGTACTGATCCATGCAGTCTTGCTCAAATTCAAACAAGGCATCTCGCCTGCCGAAGCCGAAAATATCAGAGCTGTCCTCCGCGCGTTGCCCTCCCAGATACCCGACATCCGTGGTGTCACGGCTGGTACAAAGATCAAGCATCCCTTGGATCGCGACTTTGACGAATGTTGGTGTGCCTACCCATACCTTGAGCCTATGACCGGTTCAGCTGATCGATGATCGATGATGGCCCAGGCGTCATCTTTGTCTTTGACAATGAAGATGCATTGAGGAAGGGGTACTTTCCTCACAAGGCGCACCTGGACGGTCAGGAATACATGTTGCCTCGTCTCGAAGGTGGGTCGTGTGTACTACTAGCAATACGTGTTTCCGATTAATGGCGTTCTGGCATCCAGATAAAATGATGTTCGATATTTACTGTGAAGAGTGAGGAAACTAACCGAGTAGTAGAGACATTTAATCATGAACAATAACTTTACATGTATCGTGAATGCCCTTTGTGTACAGAATACACAGTCCAAGTGTGCATGCTTTATTCTTACAAGTGAGATACTTAAACATAAATTGGAAGTGGTAGAAGCCTGGGCATACACATCTTCAACGACGCTTCCCATGAGCCCACAAAGCCCACTCACCTGTCAGCATTGAACAAAAAGTTTTCGCCGTCGTCCTCGCCTTCTAGAAAGTGTGTCGGATGTAAAACTAAGGAGTTGTCAGAGATAAGAATACCAACGAAGGGGCTGCCTTACCTAGATGACCACGCACGTGCTTCAACATGTCCTCCATTTCTCCCCATTCCTCTTTATCGAACGACTGCAGTCTTCGGACGCTCCTCTTTCTTCCCACCTCCTTCTCTTGCGTGTGCTGTGACTTCGGCATGGGCGTGGGGGATGACCTTTCGCTATCCTTTCCGTTGTGATCATCATGGAGCTCTTCAACGCTTTCTCCACGAGGATTGAAACCGTTCTCCCCAGAATGACTGCCTAACGATGACGGAGGTGGGGGTGTACTAGTCTTGGTCTAGGAGAGAATAAGAGACCAGGCTCGCAATGGGTCACACAAGAAACTTACTGTCATTATAAATCGCTCATGGTGAGCAACAAATTGCTTGTAGTGTTTCCAAGTAGTGACAGTATCATCCGGAATCGCGTGGAATACCTTGCGGTATATTTCCGTCTACGAGATTCAATAAGCCAAGGGACATAGAAATAACAAATACGGACATTGTGTTCGGCGCACGCAACCCAAACGTGGTTCCAGAACTCATCAGAGATCGGATCCTCAAAATCATCTGGATGGATGGATGGTGCAAGTATCGGAACTGGCTGCTTGCCCTTCGCATCATGGGATTGTCTCCATTTTCTCCAGTTAGACCGCTTGTTTATCGTGCTCCTGTCCTCAGTCATATCGCTGTAATCCGGTAGAGAGTGCGAGGGTTCGTAAGTTCCGTCTACCACTTCCCAGCCAGCGATGTGAGCATCGAGGAGCGGATCCGTCTTCGTGCCAGGATCTTGGTCCTCGCGTGCACTCGATCGGTCAGCGCCAGGTGGCTCGCTGGTTTCCGGAGTCGGTGGTTGGCCGTCAGGGGCTTTTGTCTTTGCTGCGGGAACTGCCACACCAGTAAACCCGACGGGCTTCTCTTCATCAAGAGGGCACAATGCATGGCCCTCCTCGACTGATGATGCCTCTCTGTTTGGGCTGGCGTTGTGCACCTCACCGGGAGCCATACATGGGTTCAACAATGGTTCGGCGACTATAGGTTCAACAGCCTGAGCATCTTGAAAGTTGTATCAGCAGGAGTGCAGTGACGGGTAGAAAATTTATGTACCTCCTTTGGTGCCATGCGCCGCAGTATGGAATGCATCGCGGCGTGATCGCACATATGGTAGCTGCGTTTGATGAGAATCTCTTTCAGTATTCGAGTCCGGCTGTTCCCGTGACACTTCTTCACGTGTTCCATAGTCTCCGTCGATCAGGGCATCGACGTCAATTCCGACATGTTCTCGCATTAGCCGAACACGAAGGGTATGTGCAAATCGCCCAACTTGGAATGGTCTGCCTGCCATCGTCCTACACCCAAGCAAATCAGCCAAGAGGTCAGCAAGAAACAGGGACCACTACCGCCTACCCTTCGATCATGTCAGTGTCTCGGATAACAGCCGCTAATTCAGAATCTCGATCACCCCGCTGTGATCGTTCATTGATGTTTGCACTTCCAATAATCGCAAGCCTGTCATCAACAAGACAGACTTTGCCATGAATATACACCTGAAACTGTCGTTCACACCCAGAAATACTCAGCATCGAATAGCTTACGATCTCGGTAGTCAACACCCCATCGCGCATCTTGCCCCAATTTCGCAAGGAGAACACGCGAATGTAATCCTCAGGCTAATGAAAGTTAGGACGAGAGATGGATCAAGAAAGTTGCACTTTACTTCAATTCCTTTTGCTCGCAATCGCTCATAAATTGAGTTTTGGCCTCGGAACAGGGTGCGGTTTTGGCTGTCAAGTATAATTCGTATCTGTCAAATTGCCGTCTCAATTCGAGGGTATACTGGGAACCAGCTTAACACACCGCGCTGGCGTCACTATGGTCAATCGGAAATGGGAACCCAGGGAAAAGTGGTATGACGATGCAACACTTCCACGGGGTGTCCTCTTCTTTTGCCCGAATAATCCGCCGAACAAGAGCATCTCCAATTCCATTCTCGATCTCCACATCATTGATGATAGTCCTTCAAGTTGGAAATGAGTTCGGCTCTCAAATCCACCTTTATACGCTTACGAGGAGATAAAGAATTGGTTCTCAATGTACACAAAATGCTCCGAGTTGTCAATCGCTGCTTCGGATCAGCACCAAATACCCACGGATGCACGAGGGGGACTTGCCTGCTATGTATGCGTCTTGAATGGAGTGTTCAGTCCGGTTTGGTGTGCCAAGCGACCAAGGTCCAGCTGAGCGACAAATTTGCATCTCGCAGGTTCCTGTGAGGCACGAGGTCTCCAATTCTCCAGGTCTGAATTCTGGTAGGGGTAGTAAAAATGGCATAGGCCTCGTATGGTTCTACGTGGACTGGGGTCTCGTCATCAGGTATCCCCGATGCAGAAATATGCCATACCTTGATACGCAACAACCAATTCCATCTAGTGTTATCATTAACAGTGAAAATATATGAATTCGCATCTGGCGAACCTCTCTGTAAAATGTCGAGCCAGATCGCGGGCCGGTTGGCCGACAACTTGCACCCCGACATCATGCCTGTACGAAATGAGTCTCTTCAATCGCCATGTTTGTATATGCGCACCAAGGCATCCTCGGAACTTTGGAGCGGTCGTACATGTCCTCTTCGGGTTTATGAAGGGTGTGGAAATCCAAGACTCTCGGATTACTATAGTCCTTTCCTGATAGTTACGGAAGGGGTGAGCAAAGACTTGTCGACGTGAACTCATTCATTAAAACGAACCAGGCCATATTTCTGTCTTATCCGGCGATAGTTCTGGGTCGTCAACGAGAACGTGTTGCGGGGTGTCCCACCTAGGGTAATTAAATATGAATATGTTAGATGGGATGAAATTGCACCACATACCTCCCGAAGCAAAGATCTATCCCGCCCATGAAGGCAATAGTCTGGTCAATGACGCAAAGCTTCTCGTGCTAAAACAATGAAAAATTAGCGATGCTAAAAGGATGGTATTTTACTAGCTCACGTGGGCCCAGTAAAATGTACCTGTCTGGAAATGCGACGGGGACCGCTGGATCATGATGTTATCGTGGAGCGATGACAGCTTCTGCTTCGTGTAGCTAATGTGATGTACGGGTGTCAGAGAAAGACGCAAGCATTATGATGCATTGCTCACTTGCTATCCGTTGGGGTTGTACGGCTTGACACTTCCTGGCTGTCGATAGTATAAGCATGTGAAAGACACCAAGGATAGACACTCACTATAATATCACATAAATCTTAACGCCCTGATTCGCCTTTCGCTCCAGGATCTTATCTAGTCGATAATTGTCTTTACTGGGTCGTCGTAGCCGTAGTTCTGCGGCGGATAAGCTAGGGAGCACGATTCCCCGAGTTACCGGCCATACCTGGAGAGAGCCACCAGTCATGGATGTATATAGTCTCTTTCGCCATCATGAGAGCCCTCGATAAATTCCACATGTAGTCACGCTGCGGAGAAGGATCTAGTCAGCGGGTAAGAAGACGCCTGACGACGAGCTAACCCCATCTACAAGCCACTGTGCGGCCACGTTCGTGCGGATCGGCGCGAAGCTGCCAAACCGATTCACGGCCGCAAACTGACAAATATCTGCAGCCTTCTCCAATGCCGTGATCCACTGTAACATTTGGCGCTGGGGAAGCGTGGGGTTAGTCCTGGCTTAAGCGTTCGACTCTGTACTTACCTCATTCCTCGCAAACAGCTTGAGCTGCATCTGAGAATTCTTAACATAGAATGTGTGCTTTGAGACGTCTTGTGCACGCTTCCTTCGCTTCCGTTGCTCATTATCTGGTAATGTTTGATCTTGTTGCCGATTCTGTTCTTCAACTTGTCCATTTCGCTCAGGCCGAGAGGTTTGAAGAGGGCTAACGTGCGTAGAGGGATCCAACATCGGAGAGGGCGATAGGTTAGATGGGACTGAGCTTCCTGAGGAAGCCGTATCGTGTCGTGCATGTCTTGGTCGACGGGCCGACTTATCCCCCTGGTGCTCAACATTCTCTACATGCGGTGTCGACCGTTGACAAAAGTTAAGGGTCCTACTAGCTCTACCAGTGATAGAGCCGGTCGCCGACGCACCGTCGACCTCTGTCTCTTGAGGTAGCACAACCTCGCCCATGGGTTCTGCAGTGTGAAATTCCCTGTCCGCAGGTTCCGGACGGAGGAGGTGAAGGCCTTTGCGGTAGTAACGAATCGGGCGTTCGATTTTGAAATCTGGATCCAAGAGGAATACATCCAACACAGTCAACTGTTGTGCCGGTCAGAGGCGCGCGATGAAAAAAGAAATGCAACAAACCTCTCCAGGTTCTTCGAGGACAACTAGATAGCTATCTCGCACGGCACACCAACGGGACTGCTTTCGATCTCTCCTACTCGTCGCTTTGCGCCCAAGTCCGGGGCCATTTCCAGCGGTTTCAAAGCGTAGGAGACCTGCTTTGTATTGAACTCCACCTGCCTGCGCGAGGGATATGAACAAAGCGCTGATTTCAAGAAAACCCGATAATCTGTTTGATGAAGGATGGAACATCTGGCACCGCAGTTCAACTGCCTAGCATCACCATGGTCACAGCAACGTACCACAGCACGAATGAGCTTGATGAGGTAATTTTCTAGAGCTTCACGCTGTAATAAAGCGAAGTCTGCCTGACGAATTTGGGTTCCCCCACTTCCCATTTTGAGGAAATTAAAGTATGGTAGACCTTTCGGACAATTAGGAAGACAGGGGAATATAAGCGAAGAGGCGTACTAGTTTTCGGAAACTCTGGAAGGTTATCCTTGTAACTGCCAAAGGTATTAGATATAGTGTAATGGGTGTGCAACGAAATAAAATCTCGAAGCTGTCGATAAATGACCCATTTGGCAGCACCATTCGCATATTGGCACTCGATACGAAACACGGCTTTCTGTGCGTGTGATGGATGGAGGCTATCGCTGATACGGATACGCAACCGATGAAGTAGAACGGGAACTCGTCGATGGCCCTTGTCGTCTCGCTCGAACCAAAGGCCCAACATCAAATTAGAAAGGCCGCCAGTGATGAGTTCATCGATAATGTTCACTTCCGGCGGTGTAACGACGCCGTGAGTTGTAGCAGATGAGGGCGACTGCCGGATGACGGATGGAATCAAAGCACGTAGCTTGCCCCACTTCTCTGAGCCTCCAGAGCGCTTTGTTGACTTCGGGGGTGGATGAGACTGTGATTGTTGGACATCCGCTTGGGCGGGACACTGCGAATCATTTTGTTTGATGAGACCAGTAGTATCATGTCCGGAACGACGCTTATCATGTTCAATCGACTGTTCTAAACGTCGAGACCCCTCGAAAATAGTGGTGGGTTTGCCCTCCATTGATGGGTCGAGCCGTCCCGAGGAGGTTCGACCTTCATCTTGGCCAGTGTTCCTCCGTGCCTTTACCTTCCTGTCCATTGAGTCCTTGTCAACGTTTGGACTAGGCAATTCCAAGGCCCCGCGGAAAGTGGACTGTCGTCGCTGAAAGCAAGACTGGGAAGCGAGCTGAGGAAGTTCAGCGAGGTCGTTTTCGATCAGGTCCTCATTCCGGTGCTGATTATCGAGGGAGAACGGAAGGCCAATGGGCGACGGGCTAGTAGGGGTAAACTGATGAGATAGGGATCGGGGAGGACCGGTCCGAGTAGATGGCGTGTCAGGCACTGAGGAAATAGGCCGAGCAGTTCTGGCGGTGGTCAACGGAGACGGTGTTGCTATGTGCAAAAAAAGTCGCCGACCATGAACCGGGGTCGGGAGAGCACCCCCGGACGGAGGTTGAGGGGTGAGCTGGCCCGTTCCATGATCACCGTCATCACCGGCAGCGAGTGCGACGGTAACCACGTCGGCGAAAGTGAGCGGGCGATGAGTCTCGTCGGACGGCGACGAGACGTGGTTGGTGATCATGTAGACAAATCAGAGACGTGAACGAACTTGAAGTGGAAAGGACAAAGAGCGGACGAGTGGCCGAGCCAAGTTTCTCCGAGCCGCGAAACGGACACGCCGCCATATTTGTCTACTTTCGATCGTCGGCCTACGAAAGCGTCGAGCACCGGTTGGCTGCAGAACAGAACAACTCATGTATCCGTACTATTATTGGGTTATCAAATACTGCGGGATTGAACAGCATACGACCTCTGGGAGGAGTGCAAGCGCGACAAAGGTGTGACTGCTTCACAACCTAAAAAAATGATAACTACGTACTACTAGGGTCAGGTGGCTGACCAAGCCTTGACGGATTGGGATGTCGCGACCCGACCGCAGTTGGGACCACATCCACGGATCGTACTGTCATCACTTACTAGCGCAAGCCTCCCTCTTCAACTTGGTCGTCAATGTTCTTGGGGTGGTACTGATGAGGGTCCAGACACTCCAGCCACGGTACAGAGTCATTACTGACCACAACTGAACTATAAGGAGATGAACATATGAACTCGTGACATCGGTTAACTACGCGAAACATGAATATAGCAACATCATGGGGACTAGCATTGGCGGGAAGGGAAACGGTTTC